>JAJLXT010000047.1:0-88113 GCA_030571395.1 Nakaseomyces sp. UFMG-CM-Y6046 | reverse complement strand
TATTAGTATACAACACTAGATGTTATCTTCTTTTCGCAACAGTTTAATTTTGCGAGTGCTCGGTGTGGGTTTGTAAATTATATAATGGCCCAAGCGTCCTCAGCGCCATGACAGAACTTGGAGCAGGCGACGGAGGCGGAGAGCGGGTAGTTGGATATGGCTATTTTGTCGTCTACATACTCATCAGCAAACGAGTCATAACCCCGTGCCATCGCCCCTACAAAAACACAAACACTCTCTTTATCACCAAGATATTCTTGTGGTCTGGTTACTTCCGCATCATAAGACAGCGTTACCCAATTGTAAATGAACAAAAAAACACAACAATTATAAAGGAAACCTTTATTAAGTTCACATCTTTAAAATACCTAGCTAACCATTAAGCGAGTTCGCATAGTAATATTGTTATCAATACCGATGATTACCACTTCAATCATAATAGAATACCTCCCCAATATTGGATTTGGTGGTTTTTATACGAGTTATTGATTTACTCACATGCAAGTATCGTTTAGTGCTACTATTTTGTCCCAGGGTAAGTAGTTTCCAGCAAGTTTCCAATGTATGTATATATTATCTCGTGGATTCCATCCATATATCAAGTACCTTGTAATTTTAAGAAAACCCATTGAGAGCTAACAGTCGTATACGATATAACCAACAATGCACCATCCAAATCCCATATACTGCGTAGTTACTACTCATGCTGAATAAAACGTAGAACCAGTCCCTTGCCCATCCACATACGCATACGCAATACACGGATACAACGAATGTTCCTGTAACGATGGCTCAATATATGGCATGCTCTCTCTTTTTTAGCATATCGTACAGGGTCTCCCCTCTTTTTTCATCTCAAAGGAACTCCATAACATCCGAGTTCCGATATTCAACTAATGGATACGGAAGAATAGGAGGAATGCGTCCTCTCCTAACGGTCTCCTTGACATCCCGTTCCTTGTAAAAGCGAATTATTCATTTCAATTGCACGCCTTGGTCGATCTGTGGGCCAGTGTGATGAGCTAATCATCCGTTTATGGAAATACCCATACGGCGATCACTGAAGTTTACGTAAACTCGTCGTATAAATGTTCCCAAATGCTAAAAATTCGAGTTTGGCCCTTACAAAGTGATAAATCATACTTTTATAAGGATAGTATCCAATTAAGAACCATATCTGTTTGATTCGAAACAACTTTAAAGCCCGGACGTGAACGATTGAAAATTAGACCAGGTTATTTATTTGAGCCGCACTCTGGTTCCCTATCCATTTGAAGTTTGTTCAAAGAAAATAAGCTAAAGAATATGTTGATGAGGAGTGGGCCAAGATTGCTGTTGCAGGGCCCCCTGTTGCGTAGGTTTGCATCTACCAATAGTAAACCCTCTCGTGCACAGACATGGTCTCAGGTGAAGCAATTGCTGCACCTGGCGAAACCGGAGAGGAAGTATATTGCTGGTGCGGTCGGTTTGATTGCCATCTCCAGTGCCGTGAGCATGAGTGTTCCCTCTGTTATAGGTACACTGATTGACCATGTCTCTCATCCCGATACGCTTATATACGGATTGACTAAGAATCAGTTCCTAGTGGGACTTGGTGGTGTGTTTATTGTGGGAGCCATGGCTAATGCAGGGAGAATTGTGATTTTGAAGGTTACTGGTGAGAAGCTTGTTGCCCGTTTGAGAGCCAGAACCATGAAGGTTGTCATGTCGCAGGACGCCACGTTCATGGACAAACACAGGGTTGGTGACCTGATATCGAGACTGTCTTCTGATGCGTCGATTGTATCAAAAAGTGTGACATCCAATCTGTCGGATGGTTGCAGAGCCACATTACAAGGTGTAGTGGGTCTGGGAATGATGAGTTACATATCTCTGAAACTAACTGCAGTTATGACAATGATGGTACCACCCTTGGGTATCTTGGCAATGATATATGGTAGTAAGATCAAGAAGATTTCGAAACAATTACAAGAGAAAGTTGGTGAACTGTCCAAAACTAGTGAAGAACAATTGAGCTCCTTGAAGACTGTTCAGGCATATGCAGGAGAAAAGCAAGAGTTGACCAGATATTCCTCTGAGGTCAGAGGTGTGTTTAATGTTGGTGTCAAAGAAGCTGTAGCATCGGCCCTGTTCTTTGGCAGTGCCGGTTTGATTGGTAACATAGCTATGATTGCACTACTGCTAGTAGGTACTTCTGATTCCTCTATTACCATTGGTGAGCTATCCAGTTTTATGATGTATGGTGTCTACACAGGTTCGTCAGTATTTGGTTTGACAGGATTCTACTCAGAACTGATGAAGGGGTGTGGTGCCGCAGAAAGAGTGCTTGAGTTGCAGCACTCAAAGCCAAAGATTTCACCCACACAAGGTATCACTCCACCAGCCTCATTCAAGGGTTTACCTGTTAGTTTCGACAACGTTAACTTTAGATACAGAGATGGCAAGCAAGTATTAAATGGACTAAGCTTTAAGATTAACCCAGGTGAACATGTCTGTTTCGTGGGTGCATCTGGATGTGGTAAGTCAACAGTTTCCTCTCTATTGTTAAGATATTATAAAGTTAACTCCGGTAGTATCCACATTGGTGACTACGATATCTCTGACTTTAATTTGAGGAAGTACCGTAGAAATCTGGGTGTAGTCCAACAAGAGCCACTATTATTTAACGGTACAATTTTGGATAACATTACCTATGGGCTAAAGGACAGATCCACCGAACAATTAAGAAATGCACTTGTTGCTGCTAATTGCGATAAATTTATCGATTCGTCTAAACTGGGGCTAGATACCTTAGTTGGACCCAGAGGAGCACAGCTATCAGGTGGACAGAGACAGCGTATTGCACTTGCCCGTGTTTTCTTGCAAAACCCGGACATACTGCTTCTAGATGAAGCCACCAGTGCTCTGGATACTAAGAGTGAGGACATTATTAACCGTGAATTGCAAAGGAGACAAGACGAGGGGCTGACAACTATCTCCATCGCCCATAGACTGTCTACCATCAGCAAGAGTTCAAGAGTCATCGTCATAGAGAATGGACAGGTTGTAGAAACTGGTACCTTTAGAGATCTAAGAACCGACAGGAAGAGTGAATTGAACAAACTACTAAGAGAAGGACTAGAACACCATGAACATCACGCTTAAAACATAAGAATGCACTCTCAATTATAGAAACCCCCGGAGAAGAATATATATGTATGTATGTATATGGCCGTTGTAAATATTCATCTACTAACAATAAATAATAAAATTAAAACTTACTAATGACACAGCAACATTTATTCAATAACATAATAATAATATAGCAGTATTCAATAATAATATATAGAAGATTTCCAATTTGGGTAATACCAAGCATATAGATCACGTGATTTAAAAGATCATTGTGAAGGGAGAGAGAAAAAATTCTATGTGCTTAGCAAAATGCCCGTTTTAAAGGAATTCGAGATTCTGCCTTTTTTCGTTCAGTTAGCAAATCTATTCAAGGTGATAGGCTTAAGGCTAAATGAACACAGCTAACACCTCTACGAGCACTGGGACAGCGTCCTTAACTTAAGTTTATTATTGCATTACTTCCCCACTTTCTGGGTTTTTTACAGGAGAAGGCTCAATCAGAGGTATAATTTCATCAGAGATATAGCAGTTCTCTATCGGATAAGGCAATTCTTTATCAAGGTATATTTGAATTAGCGATGTTGGTTCCACCAGCCAGCTTTGGTATTGCTGAAGAAGGGATATATCGATGTGCGAAAGTGGAGACGTTGAATTTATCGTTTTTGGAGGCACTGAATTTGAAGACGGTGATATTTGTGGGAGGTACGGAGCCTTCCAAGTTCTTCAAGGAGTTCTTCACACGTTCGTCAATTGAGTGGCATGTTATCAGGATGGCTGACTTTTCGAGTGTTGGGTCTCCCTTGAAAAACCATGCAAACTTGGTGACAACACATAAAGGCAATTCAGACCAGGCAAGCTCGTCCACTACCACTCAATCAACGGTTGATAAAGCGAGTAATGGTGATGTTGGTTCTACCAGTGATGTGAAATTGGAAGATATACGCGAACCTGGAGAACTAAGCTACAGGTTGAGCGATAGTGATGATTTAATGCTGATAAAAAGTAAAAGTTTGAAGAAGATATTTGCGAAGTTGTTGGATAGTGGGAATTACAATACGCTTCTTGTTGATAAGACATCTTTGGTGGTTGGTATACTCCGAAAGATTCAAAAATGGAATATAGCATCGATAATTAATGAGTATAGGTTGTTTGCAGGTAAGAATCGGAGTTATTTTGCTGAAACGTTCCTGGAAATGATAGAAGTCCGTATTGAACAGACCATAGAAGCCAAATCAATTGATAATGCACTTGATGAAATGAGTCTGGATGAACAGAAGCGAGAACCAGTGTTGGAAAAGGTACCACAAAATGTAGAAATAGTGTCTGAGGACGAACTTTGTGATGAACCTGAAGTTCCTCAGAGACTTTTGTCTATTATTGACGAAGCAGAGGAAAAGAATAGAATAAAGGATATACCTAGGTTGGATAATATATTGATTAGTGATACTTCAACTTCTTCTTCAAATCTGGGAATATTTGGGCACCGTTACAGGCTCTCATTTACGCAAAAGGAGCAGGGTCAATTTGCATATTATAAACCAGGGAACTCTAAGGACGACTCGGATGCAGTTTGTATAACTATACCGAAAGAGAAAGATTTGCCTGAATGGTTTAAGTTTCAAAGAGACATGTGGGAACAGGACAATATCCCTCAAATTCATCATTTTTACAAGGAACAAATCTATGTTTAAACTATGACCTCATCTGTAAGAATTATATTCTTATCTTAGCATTTTATATTCATGTTTATTTTCTAGTACAATATAACAAGAAATTAATATTTATCAATCAATGATTAATGAAACAGGTTGGAGTTTTCAGGTGATTCGATATATATCTAAGTATTAAAAAAAAAAAGAAAAGAAAAAAGAGTCTATAGAATTTCACGTAATGCAAGATCATTGTCATTGGTATTATTGCTCTCTTCATCCTCAAACTTTAAGAAAGAATGATCTCCCATAGCTCTTGGTTGAAAGAACAGCTTGACAATAAAAATCAGGGCCATCAGCCCGGAAAGACATGAAACAATTAAAAATACAACACCTAGAGACATGTTTCTACCACCAATTGCACTGGTAGTTGTTAGAACAAACGATTTAGAACCCCCGTATAAGGATGTTGGGTAGTTTAGACCAATCTGCATTATATAGTTACCACTTGGTAAGTGTTTTGTCTCGTTTTTCAGTGCTAACTTGTAGAATTTTGGGAGCGCAGCAGTCCTCATCCACACTTGGAATTCTTCCCACTCGTGAATATCTGGAATATTATCATCTGTGTAGCCGTCTGGGTATCTCTCTCTCCAATTTGGGGGTGGCACGATTTGTGAAGCATTGTACCTAGTTTTCTTGAATCTTTTTCTATCTATACTCCAAGAAATCTTCTTATTTGTCAATTCAAAGTCTTCTGTATCGTCATCTGCACCAAACAGCATGGGGGTGAAAGTATCGTTGAACATTGAGTTTGCAATCAAACCACAAGGGTAGACTGCTTTGTCACCGTCACCTCTCAATGGCCTACACGCCGTGGTTAACTCGTCCTTTGAGAGCGGTTTACCCAAAAGCTGTTTGTAATCAAACGATTCCACGTACCTCCTATGGTTCTGGTAGAAATTCGTCATCTTGTAGTATATGTACACGGAGTGCTTGATCTCGTCTGGTATCTCGAACTTCAACTGACAATACTGCTTGCCCTCCTCCTCTTCCGGCTCGACCATCTTCCACATCGGCCTGTTCTCCACCTTGTGTTTGAAATTATAGTGCACCAGCTTCTTTGGTATCTCTGTGAAGTCATCCGTGCCCGCGTCCCGGCCACAATTGCTGTAGTTAATGGTCAGGTCCTGCACGCTCTTGGCACTCAGTATCAGTCCCACACCTATAGGCGTAAATATACATGCATACAGTATCAGCAACGGCAGAACACTCTGTGGGGATAGTATCGGCTGCCAGGACCTCAGTCTCTGCTGCCTGAACGCGGTGTTGGGTGGCTTCTTCGACTTAGCCTCATCGCCCATCAGCGACTCCTTCGGCTTGGGATCCTTCTTCTTGAATGGCCACATCTAGTAAATCAAATCAGTACGCTATGGACAATATATCTGTATACTAACGTTCCACTGCAAAATAGTAGCCTGGGGAAGTGGCTTATATGAATAAAAGAATGTGTGAGTTGTCGTTGTTGTTATTGTGTCCTCTTCCACTTTGAAGTCCAGATATCCAAATATATTAAAAATCCAAAAAGTGTTACCCGGTATTCATAACGATGATGTCACAATAAATTACAAATATTATATATTGATCTATCCAATATGGTTGTGTATATATATTAGTTGGTTGCTTTTTAATATGTACAAAATATACGGTTGGTTGTAGTGGTGGTGATGTTTTCTCACTCAGGCGTTGACTGGTTGTTGCTGTTGGAGTTGGGCCTCGGTAGAGGCGTTTTCCATGGCGACGGCACCCTCGGAGTGCTTGACGATTTGTCTGAAGATGAGCTCTATTTCGGGGATCTTCTTGATGCAGTTGAGTTCTAGGAGGTTGACGTCCTTGTGGGTCACCAAGGTGCGCATCATCACGGTGACACCCCAGGCGTGCGGTCTGTTGACCACCAGTCTCTCTAGGAGGGCACGCAAGATGATCTCTTGGACGGAGTCTAGTTCGTCGCCCCACTTGTTAGAGGTGAACATTTCCTCGATGACGAAGCTGAACCAGTAAGTGTGGATGTTAGGGTATCTCAACTGCTCGATGATGGATTGGATCACCTGGTATTTGATTTCCAGTGAGCCCTCATGCATGATGTTGAACAGAAGGGTGAAGTAAGAGGACTTGGTGTTGAAGATGGCGTTGGAGGATGTCTTTTCATTCTCTAGGCCAGCCTCGATACCGGTGTGCAGCACGATGGCTCTGATTAGCTTTTGGTTAACCGAGACGCATTCGTAGCCCACACAGTTTCTCATGTACTTCTCGCCGCAGTTCAAGCCACTCATGATGTTTCTCAAAAGCGAGTTGGATGGAATACGCAAGTAGTTGTCGACCGGTTTCTTCAGACTACGCAAATCAGCCACAGGGTCGTAGAACACAGATGGAACAGCCTGGCACTCAGGCATGTCCTTCATCGAGATCATCTTCTCGAATGGATTTGGCACAGTCGTGTTGGTTGGGATAGCCGATAAAATAACGTTTTTCAGCTGGAAGTAAGTTTGTGGTACGGCATTGATCAACTCGTAGTGGTTCTCAATTAGGAATTCTGGGCAATCGTTTGAAATACCAAGGATGATACGCAGAGCACCCTTGTATATAACAGAGATTGCATCTGAAACGGAATTCTTCTTGGTGTATTTGTCCAAAAACATAAGCAGATCGATAATCAAAATTATCAAGCTCTTCCATCCTGCCTTATCTGGTAGGGCCAACATAACTGGAAGCAACATTCTGTGAGAGAGTAACGTAACCCATGCAAAGGAGAAACCAATGAATGAGAATGGTTGCAAGGAGTGCAAGTATGATGCAAAAATGTTGTAGAATTCACCGTCAAACTGTTGTAAATCTTGTCTCAAAACACTTTCCTTGACTTTCAGGAAACTGTGAGAACGGATTTGTGACCACTCATACAAAAGATTAGATAACAATCTGAAGTATGGTCTTTCATTAAATGTGGTATTTTCTTCACCATGGTCCTTAGAGAAAACAAGAACCACGACAGTAAAGATCATGTTCAAGTATTCTTCTCTTGAGCAATCGTCGAAGTTTTGGTAGATCAGTAACTTAATTACCAATTTACTCAAAGCATCAATAGAAATGAAGACATCGCCGGTTGGGTCACTTTCCTTAAATGAAAAAATGGAAAGTTCTAGTGCAGCTTTGAAGAATTCGATGACATTGTCACTGTCTGACAGGATACCATTATTCATCATCTGTTGAACAAAAGCTAGAGTTATCTCATCGTTTGACTCAACACGTTGAAGTAGTTTAACCCATTCTGTGAAAACTAAGAAGTACATTTCCTTCTTGGTTAGTTTAACGTTTCCACCAACAGGTAAAATTTTCTTGTTTTCGTATTTTGAAAATAATTCCTTGGCTTCAGGGATATCCAATTTGCTCAAGAAATTGATTGTGTTAATCAGATCCATTCTCATCAAGATTGGATCATCGGATAAGACTGTATTTTCAACTAATTTGATTGAAAAGTCAATAGAGTTTTCCATTCCTGAATTCATAGCTTTAACCAAAACATTGTCTAGCTCATATGGATCGATTAGGTTAACCTCTAGTAAAGATTTGATAACAGCAAGGTTGAATTTTCTGCTGTCCAGAGCGTACACTAACCACCAAACAACATCCTTTCTTGCAACTAGGGACAAAGAGCATAACTTTTCCAATAACAAGGAAAGGACTTCACGACATAGTGGACTCTCACTTGTAGCAAATAGACTGTTTACAACAGCTTGAGCAACCTTTAGAGCCAGTTGATCCTTCTGTAAACTCTTGGCAATGAAGGTTAAAATTTGGAAAATAATAGCATCGATTTGGTTCTTTTCACCAAGTTCTTTGATAGTGTTTTTATCAGAGTTTTCTTTAATAAGTGCAACTAATGAATCCATTAAGTGCACCAAAATCTTGTGATTTTGTTCCAATTCGGCTTGAACGTTGTTAACAACGTGAGGGCTTCTGATTGGCATTTGATTTTGCGCTGGTGGTAGGTTCGTCCTAGCAGTTGCAGGTGGAACGGTTTGTTGCAAGTTTTGAGCGTTTTCATTTTGAACCGCTTGTGGAGTATTCAATTGCTGGGTTGGTGGTATAGGATTGATTCCAGAATTGTCCTGAACAGAGTAACCAAACTCTTCATAAAGCTTAAATTGCTGTGGAGTGACACCAGTACTCTTAATTCCTAACGGATCAGGGAGTGCAAGAGAATATGGGTTGGTACTTGGCGTAACAAATGGTTGATCTGATCTCCTTTCCTTATGATAACGACGAATAGCAATGGCTTGTATCATTTGTTCCCCCAGTTCTTGTGTCGCTTTATCCATAGCGGCCAACTCGACCAGGTTCAAAGCTAAACCAATATTGTCATTAATTGCAGTATCTAGATCTTCTAAAGGATTTGCAGAAAGACCCATCATGTTTGGTAGTAAAGATTGAGTAGTAGAACGTAAGCTTTCCTTTAATGGATCAATGGCAGTTGCTCTTGAAAGACTCTTGGCTAACTGTCTGACTATTGTAATAGCAGCGGCTTTTAGTTTATTCTCATCAGCCTCGGTAGCAAAATCCTTTAGTACAATCTTAGTTGTAGTAATAACAGCGATATTAGCAGACTTCTCTACGACAGGGCCAAGGACTTCTCTCACAGCCTTAGCTAATGCAATTTGGAACACCCTCTTTATGTCAGGTCTAGTTGTAAATAATGTAGAGCCAGACAAAGAAACGAAAGGACCTTCATTTTGGTTATTATAGTTATCACCAAAGTTATTTTGTTCTTTGACGGTTCCAGGTGCGCTCAATATGTGCTGTTGCCTCTGTTGGTAAATGGCCATTTGTTGTTGGTGCTGTTGCATCATAGCCATTTGCCTTTGGTGTTCAATTTGCTGTTGCTCAATAGTAACAGAGCCGACGTTACCTGACAGTGTTTCGATGACATCTGGAGTATCCAAATAGTTCGTTGGTTTAGTATCTTTCAAAGAAACGTTCAAGGTCTTGAACAAAACCTCAACCTCAAATGTCAAACTTAGCTTCCAGTTGGCTTTTTCATTCAACTCGGCAAGAACACGCAAGATTCCCATAGTCCATGGATTTGGAGGTTTGAAAATCTTAGAGTCATTAACATTCTGTAGAATTTTTGTTACAAAAGGAACAACGATCTCTAATCTGTTTTCCTTATGAGCATCCAATAGAAGCTCTCTAAATGCAATATTTTTATGTTTGATTGGTTTGTCTACACCCAGTGTAATACAACCTAACCAAGTAGATAAATTCTTCAAATGTTTCTTGTCAATATTTTTAGTATCTTTGATCGACATCAATAAGAATAATTGTTTCAATGTCATATTAATAACATATTGATGCAATGCCTCCGATTCTACATTGATTAAAACATCCTTGTATAATGTGTGATAATTAGGTTCGGTCTTTGCTCTTTGATTAACCAAATAGTTGGAAAACCATGCATAGTAGTTTGAGGTCAAAATGGTCTTTAAATCTAAGACCTTGTTCTTCAAATTATCTGTTGAAATATTGTTCAAAATAAATAGAACTTTTTCGGTTAGATCCTTAGGAGGTGTCTCTTGTTGGAATTGATACTTTAGCTCATCTACCATAAAATACTTCAGTGAATACAATTCCAAGGTTTGTTTGTTAGTATCGTTGCCTTGGGACTTTGCAACATCGATAGCATGTGCTGCTTCAGATAATGATTGGTATACTTGTGGCTGAGTTTTCAAGTCAGGGACTTCCTGAAGTAAGTCCTTACAATATTGTGGAAAATCGGGTAGTCGGATTCTGAAAGCATAAATTGCTTGTACGGCAAACTTGAACATCTTCGAATCAATACCTTCTTTAGCAAAATTCATAATAATTTTGAAAGCCACATCCAACACAAAACCACGTAGAAGTTGGAATAAAACCATTGAACCAAAAAGAACGGAGGTAGTGGCTAATGCATCTAATGGATAATCTTTATAAAAGTTGGACTCCGATAATACAGCGTGAGTAATACATGCAAATAAATCTTGATCATGAGCAGAATCGCTATCTCTTAATTTAATCAGCAAGTCGATAACATCCTTAATTGCAATCTCACCACTATACATTTTTTGTAATTGCAACTGCATTTCCTTTTCAATATCACTGTTTACTGGACCAGTGTCTTCGCTAGTCAAAATAACGTTGTCATGATCATATCCGAAATTAATCAATCTAGGAACCGCAATAATTAAGGAGAATTGTAACTTCTCGAACAGTAATTGATCATTAGCATTAAGTGGGATAGTTCTCAAAAAGTTAATTAGTACATGCAAAGATTTCAGATCGAAACTTTGTGATTTCTTCAAAGGCATATCAGTGTCTGGGATCTTAATCTGGCCATCAAGGTATGCAATTACAGTATGAGCATTGTTGGAATCAAGATGTTTGTTAATATATTCGTCAAAACCAGTCCATCCAACTCTAATAGCCCGGGGCAAGAATTTGAAAATGTTATCAAATGGTGTATGGTCGATAACAAAGTCTAGTTTATTCTCATTCTTTAGCATGTTCGCAAAGTCAATCAATTTAAACTTATTTGTGGTAATAATGGCAGCACTTACCTCTAGTAACAACTTCTGGTCGTTAGCCAATGTTTTAATTATATCTACCAAAGAGTTCGTTGATTTCTCGAAGACTTGTACCACCAAAGCAACCATAATTTCATCAATTGTGTTTGTGTTTTCTATCAACAAGCTAAAATGCTTCATGTTATTGATTAACGCCAAAGTCAGGTATTCTGGTGCGGAACTGAAATCTTGGAAGAAGCATTCTTGGAAGGTTGGAAGCATTGGGTTATCTACCAACTCATCTCTTTGTAAAAACAGTTCCAAATCCAAGCTAGAAACGCATTTTAGGTACAATAATGAGTTCTTGGAGTTGTCGACCTTGTTGGAAACCTTCTTTATGCCCTCTGCCTTCAGTAAATCGAAACAACCGTCTTCGACAGACCATTTATGTAATAAGACCACCAATTGCAATTTAACGGATACATGCCAGTCACAGTTGAAGAACTCGTCGATAACAGGACCACTGTGCAATATTGTGAACAGTGAGGTCAGTGATGCAATTGAGGCTTTAACTGGTGTGCTCAAAAAATACTTTGTGGACATTAGATTGAAAATACGATTCCAATTGATGGCGTCCTTTGCCAACCCGGACAATGTCTTGTGAATTACACCACCGATGTTCGATGCCTCCCTAAGGTTTGTTGGTGAGAACCAAGTACCGTTATCCCGAGCTACTTTCTCGACATCCTGTAACTTCTGCGAACCTGGGGACAACACTTCCGAAAGCAGTAGTGCGACACAGTCGTTCAGACTCTCGCCCTCCAATGCCAAGAAAATGTCTACTAATAGCTTAGTGAAATCCGCTGGGAACTCGTCGCTCGCCAAAATCTTGCTGAATTGTTCGTAATAGTTCATTTCTTCCTGTTCTATGCCTTGTAAATCTTCTAGAAACTCCTCTAGTTTGAATATGCGGTGGAACTCTCTGCTCTTCTTGAAATCCTCGTCGTTATCAAACACGCTCTCTATGGACTCGATCTGCAATTCCCCGTCTATGTACTCTCTGTTCTTGAATACCGCGTTCCTGAAAACCTCTAGCTCGTCCGCGTCACGCAAAGACAACTCCTGTAAATTCCTAACAAGTAATCTCTTGTAGATGGCGTCTCCGTCCCGGTTAACTTTCTCCAGCACACGCTTTAAAAATACAATCTCTACAGCCGCCTCTGAATGCTCTACTATCTCAGAAACCTCGCCGTAATACTCCTCAAAGTTCTCACAATCTATCTCAGCCACTAAACGTGTAATACGAGCAATTGCAATCCTATTACTTGTATCGAAGCCAGAAGGCATATAATGTTTTATTTTTGTTCGTTGAGAAAATTGTCTTCAAATAAAACCGTTTTCCTTTTACTCTTTTCAACTCTCTCTTTTTTCAAAAATTCTTTCTCTGTTTTGCTTTCAGAATAAATAAAAAAAGGAGTCTTGTTTTTTGTTAGATGTATAAAATCCTAGTTTGTTTTGTTGTTGTTGGATCTCCTTTACAGCCAGTGTGTTTCTCAACTTAACAACCTTTTCAGCGTCAATAGTACTTTTTAATGAATTGAGTTGCCGTCGCCCCCACCTTCGAGAGAAAGACAAGCAAAAGAAAGAAAAAAAATTTCACCGTGGTGTGTGATTTCAAGATGATGCTGGGATGTTGATATTTGATATTACTGTTATTATTACATTAATAGTATTGCTAATGTTACAAACACACTTGCAACCGGGGAAACATGAAGCAGGCCACGATCAGCAGGTTTTTCAAGAAGGTAGAAGCCAAGGTTGAGAGCAATAAGGTTGAGAGCAATAAGGTTGAGAGCAATAAGGTTGAGAGCAATAAGGTTGAGAGCAATAAGGTTGAGAGCAATAAGGTTGTTAAGGATGAGGTGGACCTGACGTTTGATTCCGAGGAGGAATTGGGGGATGAGACGGTGAAGGAGGTCAATGATGTTGTGGAAGAAGTAGATGATGTTCTGGAACAAGTAGATGATGTTCTGGAACACGTAGATGATGTTGTGGAACACGTAGATGATGTTGTGGAACACGTAGATGATGTTGATGTTCAGAGCAATGATATCCCTGCAACTACAACAATTGATCCACTATTCAACGCTAAGCTAGAGAGGATTATGGATAAGAGGAAATTGGGGAGGATTAGAGGGTCTCTGATTGATGAGGAAGAGGAAGAGCAGGAGGAAGATGCAGAGCCAGCTGCCAAGAGGAAGAAAAGTAACAACAACACTCTGACACCACTGGATAAACAGGTGAAAGAACTCAAATTGCAGAACATGGACAAGATACTCGTTGTGCGTGTGGGTTACAAGTACAAGATATTTGCACAGGACGCGGTGAAGGCGAGTTCACTGCTGCATTTACACTTGATCCCAGGGAAACTGACTCTAGATGATTCAAACCCGAACGACCTCAACTACAGACAGTTCGCATACTGCTCTTTCCCCGATGTGAGACTTAATGTTCACTTGGAAAGAATGGTCAGAAACAACCTGAAAGTGGCAGTGGTGGAGCAGCAGGAGACGGCTGCCACGAAGAAGTTCGACAGCAGCAAGAGCAAATCAACTGTGTTCGAAAGAAAAATTACAGGGATATACTCAAAGGCCACTTATGCGGTGAACTGTGGCTTTGAAGTGAAGGAAGCCAATATACTTGGGGCAACAAACACCATATGGACACTCTCTGTAGAAATCCTACCAGGCCAATCGACAAAATACACATTGTTCTCGGTGCAATTAACAAGTGGAGAAATCGTGTTCGACACATTTGAGGACAAAAAAGGAAGTTTCCAGGAGCTGGATACCCATATCAAATATCTGAATCCCAGTGAGATTATCATTGACGAAAATATAGAGCTTCCACCTGCTATATTAAAAAGATTTGGTGACATCCAATTATACCAGTTTCCTCACGACTCTTATTCCAAGACAGAGACCCCTACTAATGTTCCATTCGAGCTAGAAGGAACAACACTGAGTGTATTTAAACTGCTAATACACTATTGTAGCAGTTATTCTAATGAGAAAATATTTGAAATCGGTTCAAATTATAGACATTTCTCAACAGGTACATCGATGGAACTCAATGCCCAGACCATATCAAATTTGGATGTGGTGTCGAATGAAGTGGAAAAGGGTACTCTACTATGGATTGTTGATCACACGAGGACCGCGTTTGGCAGTCGTAAGATGAAGGAATGGGTACTAAGACCCCTTCACGATAAAGAAAGGATTGAAGCGAGACAGGATTGTATTACGTGCATGGCTCAAGTGATAGATAACATTTTCTTTGAGTCGTTTAATCAATTACTGAAAGGTACACCTGATCTTTTACGAACAATTAATAGAATTGCATTTGGTAAAACGTCTCAACGAGAAATTTATCAATTTTTAAAACAAATGTCGTTGCTGATTAACCATTTCAAAACACATCATAAATATATAGAAGAAAACATTCTAAATGACAATGGGTCAATAAAGAAGGATTCGGCATTGTTGTCCGAAATCATAACAAGATTGTATGACTATGCCAATGAAAGTACAGTACCAGAACTGTTGTTGATGATAAATGTTACAGCGGTTATGGAAAAGGATCCGAAGAAACAACTACTTGGATTTTTTAATTTGAATAATTACGACAACTCTGACCAAATAATAAAGATTCAAAGAGATATTGACGCCGTCAAGGATTCACTAAACGAGGAACTTCACGATATTAGAAAGGTTTTGAAGAGACCACATTTATCTTTTAAGGATGAAGTTGATTTCCTCATTGAAGTCAGAAATACACAGGTTAAAGGTATACCTAAGGATTGGGTTAAAGTCAATAATACCAAGATGATTAGTAGGTTTCTAACACCGAAGACAAAAGAGTTAGTTGATCTGCTCCAGTATCACAAGGATTTGCTATATGAAGAGATCAGCGAAGAATATAAGCAGTTTCTAAAGAGAATTGCTTCTGATTATCATTCTATAAAAAATTTTGTGGATGATATTGCGACTTATGATTGTATGTTGTCGTTAACTGCCGTTTCGTGTAATGTTGGTTATTGCAAACCAAAATTTATAGAAGGTAATGAGCAGAAAATCGAGGCGAAAAGCGCCCGTAATCCAATCATAGAATCATTGGATGTTGACTATGTTCCTAATGATATCAACATGCATTCGAGTGATGGACGAGTGGCTGTCATTACTGGACCAAATATGGGTGGTAAGTCGTCCTATATCAGGCAGGTAGCGTTAATTGTAATCTTAGCTCAAATTGGGTCTTTTGTACCAGCTGACAGTATGGAACTGACAGTGTTCGACAACATATTGACCAGGATTGGCTCTAATGATGATATACTGAGAGGACAGTCGACGTTCAAGACAGAGTTAAGTGAAACCGTCGAGATTTTAAACAACTGCACGGAGCGGTCGCTACTGTTACTCGACGAGGTCGGAAGAGGTACCGGCACCAGGGATGGCAATGCCATATCATGGGCACTGCTGAACTATTTTGTAAGCAGGAAGGACTGTCCTTTCATCTTGTTCACAACACATTTCACCATTGTTACCACCATCGAGAGCAAGTTACTGAAGAACTACCATATGGACTACGTGGAACAAAGAAACGACAGGGAGAACTGGACCACAGTGATATTCCTGTACAAACTCAAGCCAGGCGTAACGGAAAGCAGTTACGGCCTCAACGTGGCCAAGCTGGCTGGCGTAGACACTGAAATCATCAACCGAGCCCATGACGTGGCCCGCAGATACAAGGAGGATACCGAGTTTGATCCAGAGCTCGCTGTCTTCCAACAGGTAAAGAATATCCTGATGGGAGACATACCAACCACAGACAAACTGAAAGCATTGATGGATATATAAAAAAAAAAAACCGTTCAATATTTAATAATACGTTAATTTATTTATTTTAGAAACGATAGAATTTAACATTTTGTAAGCAACCGAATCGCATCCACTGAAAAATTATGCTGGATTCAAAAACAACAAAAGAATTTTTAGAACACCAAGGGGAAGGATTGTATACTTTGGCTATAGACAACACAAACACAACTACAAAATACAAAGAAGAAGAAGATGCTTTACCTGTCTATGCAAGGCACTATGTCCGAGAACATCGTCAAGGTGTGCCCGAGGGACGCCGAGGACGCCGTGGCCGAGTACTCCTTCGACATCGAATGCACGAACTGCAGGGAGGCCAACGACTCTGCGGTATTCATCAATGCGTTTGAGAAGCACGAGATGTCCGGCAGCCGTGGCGAGGCCTCCTTCACAATGAAGTGCAAGTTCTGTGGCAACGAGTCCTCCGTGAACCTGTCCCACTACGAGGACGCCCTGTGGAACCCCGACAACGAAACTTACGACGAAGACTCGGTGCTGAAACCATTGCTCGCTCAGCGCAAGAAAGACGGTATCAAGCACGCCGCCAAGCACAGCGCCTTGCTCTTGAAACTCGACTGCAGAGGCTGCGAGCTGACCAACTTCAACCCAGGCAACGTCCAGTTCACCGCGGAACTCGCCTCCGGCACAGCCATTGAGGCCCAGTTCGAGGACGGCGAGGACGAGTGGTACGACTACGACGACGAGGCAGCAGCAGAGGTCTCGATCACCGACATTAAGTTCGAGATCATCAAGGGTTAGGTGTATATATACTATGATTGAATTTTATTTCGAATCAGGCAGTTTGTGCGGTGGTTTCTGTGGAATGTGAAAAATTTCAGGCTGTATTTTGAAAAAGTGAAAAAAAAATTTTTATTTTGCGATGAGCTCATCGCATTTGAATACTTGTTATGTATTGTGTATATATATAACGTTTTATTGAAATATATAAAATATATCCCAGTAGTACGTATAACGATGGTTACTTTCAACTGTGAAGTGTGCAATGACACCGTTCCTAAGAAGAACACTGAGAAGCATTACTACCGGTGCCCTAATGCGTACTACACCTGCATAGACTGTTCGAAGACGTTTGACGATGGTGTCAGCTACAAGCAGCACACGCAGTGTATCAGCGAGGACGAGAAGTACCAAGGTGCGTTGTACAAGGGGAAGAAGAAGCAGCAACAGAAGAAGGAGGAGCCAAAGAAGGTGGTGAAACCACAACAGAAGAAGGAAGAGAAGAAAGAGGTGAAGAAGGAAGAAAAGAAAGAGAAGAAAGACACCCTGAAGAAGGGTGAGAACCTGTACAAAATCCTGAAGAGCTACAAGAGCAAGGATGACAGGAAGAAGTTCTTGAAATCATTAGTAGTCGACGCCGAGGGTCGTCTCGTTATGCAAAATTAGAAAGGATATATATATATATAGAGAGAAAATACAACAAAATATAGCAACATTAGGGTATTCGTTTGTTTAGGGATTTGGACATCTTCACGTAGAACTGGTTCAGGGATCGGAGTGGGAAGCTCAACGTCTCGAACAAGTAATCCGGCAGTTTCTTCTGCAGTTCTTGTAACTCTTCTGCGGTGCGCTGTTTCAGCAATGGCACGTATATAACTTCGGTCTCATGTGTTGTTGCTGTTGTTGTCGTATCCTGGTCCTTCCCAGACTTCACAAACCCCAGCTTGTAATCCATGATTCCGTTCTTAGACCCCTGGCTCGCGTCAAACCACAGCCCGGTATCGTCCTCGTATGTTCTGTGCACGCGCACCCCACACAGATGCTCAAACAGGTCCTTCACAACTTCTATCGTCTCCAGGTCCCGCTGCGCCTGCTCACGGGCCTCATTGAGCTGTCTCCTCGCCAGATCAACCTGCCTTCGCAGCTCCTCCAGCTCGACTTCCCGGGACTCCAGCCGCTGCTTCAACACCGTGTTCTCCGAGACCACCCTTTCCACCACAAGGTCCGCGGCATCCAGCCGCCTCTGCACACTCTGCTTATACTGTGTCACGGGATCCATATATGTCCTTCTGTTAATCTATTGACAAAAATCAACCTCACATATATATATACTACCACTATATATATATATTATCCCCCTCCAATAAAAAAAAAAAATTATGATAAAACCTGGAAATCACTGCAAACGCAAAAGTCACATGGTATCTATACATATATACGAAATAAACACATGATATTATAATAATATACGAAATGTATACCATAACACGAACAGCAACGTGAAAGTACCGTACATGAGAACAACACCAATCACGAAATACATAGCGTGACATATCACAACAAACGGAACCAGCGAGAACAGGGAAGCAAAAAAAAAAAACAAAGGAAGTTGACAAAAAATAAAATAAATAAACTTTTTATTATTTTTAGAAATATCAACTAGTTGTGTGATATTATTGTTTGCTTAGAATTGTTGTGGAGAACAAGGGAAGAGATAAGAGGGGGAACACTCAAATATAATCAATCAAATCATGACATCCACGTCTCTTACGAAGTTGAACGAGCTTTTGGAGTCGGTTCGTCAGGAATTCGTGCAGTTGTCGCACGAGGCCAATGTGCACAGGATGCAGCACCAGAAAGATTACGACCATAAGATGAAACAGCAGCTCGTGGAGATGCAGCAGATCAGGAACACTGTGTATGAGCTGGAATTGACGCACAGGAAGATGAAGGACGCGTACGAGGAGGAGATTGAGAGGTTGAAGATGGAGCTGGACACTAGAGACCGTCAATTGACTTCAATGAGTCAACAACAGCAGCAAATGCAGCAACAGCAGCAGATGCAACAACAACAACAACAACAACAGCAGCAACAACAGCAGCAGCAGGCGCAAGCTCAGGCTCAGGCGCAGGCTCAGGCACAAGCCCAAGCACAGGCACAGGCACAGGCACAAGCTCAACAACAAGCTCAGGCGCAAGCACAGGCTCAACAACAAGCACAGGCTCAAGCGCAGGCTCAACAACAAGCTCGTGCTTCTTTACAAGGACAGCAGCTGCCTAGTAATTCCTACCCTTTGTATAACCAGGGCGCGCCTTCAATTCCTTCTTCTAACTCTAATATCAATGGTTCTTTGCCGCAACCATACATGCAGCAGCAAATGCAACATGACCAGCAATTACAACAGCAGCAGCAACAGCAGAGAGCTCCTTCTTTGGGCAATATTAGTGCTCAGTTGAACAGTACGCCGCAATCCGGTATTAAGACTAACCCACCAACGCCAGCATTGGCGTCGTCCTCGAAAATGGAACATACACCAATTTCAGAACAACAACAGAATGAGTTGCAAAAGGTACAGTTACCTCCTTCAACTCTACCTTCTCAAAACAAGAGTTTGGATATCAAGACAGAGGCTCCAGTGATAACGAATAAGATTACAGAGACACCTACTCTACCAAGTGCAACCTCGGGTAATGCTACTCCAGCACCACAACTATCACACCAGGCTCAGATTCAGACACAGGCTGTAGCCACACCACCCCCACCTCCTCAGCCACAGCCTGCGGCACCAAGTGTTAACCTGGAACAAAACCCTTCCAACGGTACTATTCCAGGGAAGACTTTGCCTCCACCTCAAATGCACAATGAGTCTCCTGCAGCAGGAGCTAATGCAACCCCGCTTGCCTCTCATCCATCTAACATTGGGACCCCAAATATCCCATCTCTTTCAAACCAAGCAATCCCTGAACAAGAAAAGAAAGAGACCGTGCTTCCAAAGCAAGAAAACATCTCTACACCTCAAGTAGCCCACGCTATGCCAGTCACCAGTCAACATGGTACTCCTCAAGGCAATGTTCAATCCCCAGAGACCACAACAGAGGCTCAAAACGAACCCGTTACACATGGAAGCCCCTCAGATGACACACCCCTAAGGGAAATATCGGAGAAAAGGACACAGGTAGCCGCACCAAAACTCGCAGCTAACTCTGACCATTACCTCGTGCCATTTGAACAGAGAGCTAACCATGTGAAACCCATCCCACCTTTCTTACTAGATTTGGACGCATCCTCGGCCCCAGAAGAGATCAAGAAACAAGCCGAAGACTACTACGTCTTGTTCAACCCGGCTTTGCCTAGAACCATTGATGTCGACCTACATAAGACCCTTGAACACACTAGTGTGGTATGCTGTGTGAGGTTCAGTAGTGACGGTGAATATCTAGCTACCGGCTGTAACAAGACAACCCAAGTATATAGAGTCTCAGATGGTGAATTAGTGGCCAGGTTCTCCGATGATAGCGCAACCATTGAAAGAAAAGATGAGAACGGTACCGAAATTGGCGCTGAGAATTCCTCAGGTGCTACCACTGACCTATACATTCGTTCCGTATGTTTCTCACCTGATGGTAAGTTCCTAGCCACGGGAGCAGAAGACAAGCTGATCAGAATTTGGGATATTCAAGAACAGAAAATCGTAATGGTTTTGCAAGGTCACGAACAAGATATATACTCACTAGATTATTTCCCATCCGGTGATAAACTAGTGTCTGGTTCCGGTGACAGAACCGTCAGAATTTGGGATCTAAAAACAGGACAATGTAGTTTGACTCTGTCCATCGAAGATGGCGTCACTACTGTCGCCGTGTCTCCTGGTGATGGTAAGTTCATCGCTGCCGGTTCCCTAGATAGAGCTGTCAGGGTATGGGATTCCGACACAGGGTTCCTGGTCGAAAGATTAGACTCAGAGAACGAACTTGGCACCGGCCATAAGGATTCCGTGTACAGCGTGGTTTTCACTAGAGACGGTAACAGTGTGGTATCCGGTTCGTTGGACCGCTCTGTTAAACTATGGAATCTGAGAAATGTCAACCATAACAACGCAGATGGCAAACCAACTTCCGGTACCTGTGAAGTAACATACACAGGTCACAAGGATTTCGTATTGTCCGTTGCCACTTCCGATGACAACCAATATATCCTATCTGGCTCTAAGGACAGAGGTGTACTATTTTGGGATAAGGTTTCCGGCAACCCTCTACTAATGCTGCAAGGACACCGCAACTCTGTTATCTCCGTTTCAGTGGCCCATGGCACACCACTTGGTCCAACTTACCATGTATTTGCTACCGGTAGCGGTGACTGCAAGGCTAGAATATGGAAATACTATAACACAACATCAGATGACAAGATACAACCTGTAAACTAAGATATGCTAGCGATGATCAAATATTCCTTTTAATATTAAATTTTTATTTGTTATTCATTTAATTTTTTTTTTCTTTTTTTCTTTTTTTTATTATTATTTTGTGATGATGCATATTAAAGGGTATTGAAGAATTAAGGATAATCATTTTTTTGTTATTGTGGCAATCATCTGGTGTTATTGATATCAAGAAAGGGTCCTTTCTATAAAGAAAAAGAAAGTGCGAAAGCATAAGTCCATGGCATGGTCCCAGAAAGAAGGGACGGTTTTTTTTTTTTTGGATTTTTATATTATAGTTTTAAATAATAATTAAAAAAAAAAAAAAAGACGGTTGTACAAATTTTAATGTCTATTATGTTGATGATGATATCTTCTTTTTCTTCTTCTTTTATGTAGATGTGTTGAGAATATGAAGTTGTATGTACTCTTCTGCGTTTGTTATAATTTCTTTGGCATTCTATATTTTTTTGGTATTTGATCTATATGTTTTTTTAACTTTTTAAAAAAGGGAGAGAGATTATGTTATTTTGTCCATGCAAGCAGAATATATATGATATGATATATGTAGGTATACTTTTTTTTCACTTCACTTCAGTTCTTTGATTGCCTTCTCCAAACCAGCAGGGTTAGCACCTCTGATCTTATGCAAGACCTCCTCGTTCTTGGCAAAGACAAAAGTAGGCATGGCTGAGACTCCAAAGTACTCGGCCAAGTCAGAGCTCTCATCCACATCCACTTTGTAGAAGTTCACCTCTGGATATGCGTCCACAAACTTGGACAAAAAGGGAACCATCGCCTTACAAGGCCCGCACCAAGTGGCATAGAAATCTATAACGGACAAAGTCGCAGGGTCTTTGATCAACTTCAACATCTCATCGGTGGTTTTGATCTGCTTGATGGAGGCGTAGCCCGTGGACTGAAACCTCATCGCAGGTCTCACAACCCTCATCATGGGAGCAACCTTGAAAACAGGAAGAAAAGTCTTAGCAAACATTGTTATCGTATTGTAATTTTTATTTCTTTGATACTATTACTTGTATTTAAGTAGAGAGAACATTATAAAGCACTTACGTAGTTTTTCATAGTTTACATTTCTTTGAGTAAAAGGGATACACTCCCTTATTCGATTCCCATCAGAGGCAAATATTTATAAAATAAAAAAAAAAAAAATATAACAAATATAATTTTATCCAATATTTACATTAAAAACAACTACGTGGGTATTTCCTCTTTCTTTTTAATATTGCTCTTCTTTCCCAGAAGAAATCATTAGAAACTATGCGATAATTACAAGGGGGGGGGGAAGTGTGTGTGTGTGTGTGTGGGAAGGAAATGGTATCATTAAAAAACAACTTCTATATGTGTATGGTGTGTGTGTGTGGGGAATGCTTTTTTTTGTCATAAGTTATGGGTGTTCTCCTTTACAAGTACCCGTCTGTGTACAATGCCAGCAGCTCGTCGTCCTCTGCTATGTACTCTGTAATATCCACACCGTACTTCCGCTCCCAGTCGATTTGTGGGCCTTCCAGCAGCGTAGACCGCCTCATATGCCCTTCGAGAGTAAATATCTCCCGCAGCAGATTCTCGCTATTCATCAACACATCAGTGAACTCCTGGTAGTTCCTCGTCTTCTCTAACATCGCATGCATAAGCTGCATCTGCTTGCAAAGATACTGCTGTTCCACAAGCTTCCGCTCAAGATACCCCTTCCGCTGGCTCAACACCATGTAATCTCCACTCTCCTCAACCTCCTTCTCTTGAAACCCAGTAACTTCCATAGAATTAGCCATTGAATCTTTTCGTCCTCTTTATAAAATTCCCTTAAAAAAACTATAATTTCTTCGTTATTACTCCCTAAAACTTCGAACTTTCGCTCTTTCCCACTCTTTAGTGTCTAATCCCTTTTCAATATACGTCGATAACCGCCACTTATCCACTAAACAAATATGGCAAATGAATTAAAATACAATAGTAAACCCCCTCTCTCTCTTTGTGTGTTTATTTAAACTGAAAAAAAAAAAAAAAAATATTCACCGTCCATGTGAAATCGACGCTTTGTTGCTTTTTTTTTTTTTCTTTCTGGTAGTGATTTCGTTGATGGGGATGTTGCTATCAACGAGTTTCATCTCGGGTTGTTTCGTTCATAGCGAGCATCAAACAGGCTGAGGTTTAATGAGCAGTTATTGATGGTGGTAGTGGTTTGTTTTGTGGGTGATGATGTTGTTGTTGTCTTGTTGTTAGGTGTTGCTGTTGTTGGTGGGGTGTGGCCGTTTGTTTCCGAGTCCTGCTGGTAGTTGTTGATGCAGTAGTATGGTTTCTTGTGTAGTGGTCTGACGTATTCCTTGGTGGTCTTGTTGTAGATGAGCCAGCGTGGTGGTTTCCCCTGGTATTGGAAAGGGTTGTTTCCCTTGTTTTGTCTGTGCTGGTTGTTGTTGTTATTATTGTTGCCATTGCGTTGTTGGGCACTGGTTGCAACCTGGATGCCCAGGTCGAGCCCGCTTTCCTCGCTGTCTGCGGTGTCCTCGAAGAACGAGGATACTTGGAACGGTGGAAGGTGTTCCAGACGTTGTGGGATCTCCCTTTTTGATGTTGATGTTGAAGTTGTGGTGGTGCTGTTTCCACTGGTACTGTATGTGCCGTAAGATTTCAGTGACGACAGAATCTCGTACAACATCAGTTTGAGGCGCAGACTAAAGGAGACCTTGTCGAACAACGAAAACATCTGGTCGATCAGCTGTTCACTATCGGCGCTGTTCTCCAGCAGTCGCTTGAATATCGTATTCTGGTGCACAGTAAATATCTTCATGTACACATCAAGCTCTATCTCCTTCTTTGCTAGCTGGGCAGTGTCCATACTGTCGAAGAACCCCAGAACCCGGATGAACAGCGCATAGGTCTGCTCAGAGTGCGGCATGTTGGTGTACCCTGCGATTTTACTCACCTGCGTCGACAACGGGCTGATGATCTCAATGAGTATCTGCAAGAAGTCAGTGTTGAACTTCTCCCCCGAAAGCACCTTGTTGAAGAAGTCGTGCTCAAACATCTCAATCACCAGGTCCGTGACCGAGTGCTTCTTGATATCTTCGAAAATCTTGGCACAAAGGATGTTGTAGTTGGTCACTTCAATAACGGCGAAGATAAACTCCTTGAGCTTGCTGGAATCGGGTTCTCTGGATAGCAATTCGACATGGTACCTTGTGTACGCTTGGAATAGCCACAGGTTGGTGAAGTCCATGTACACGTAAACTTCGTGTGGCTGAATCTTCGATGTCACCTCGTTGAGTCTCTCCTCAGATAAAAATGTGACATTGCTCTGGTAATGCAGAATCTGAAAGAAAAATGCAAGTGATCTTTCGGGATTCTTCTTCAAGGTGTCAATGATCACAGTGGTTGCTATGTCCTTGAGTTTCGATGAAGTACTGTACTGCACTATACTTAGGTCCAATCTGTTCAGCTCTTCATGCTTTGTAATATCATACTCATTTAAAATTGACTGGAAATTTGACCAGATGAATGTCTTCTTCTGATACTCATAAAATATACACCTGGTCTCAGTCTGTGAATGAAAAAAATCTAGCACAAATTTCAGTCCAAATGTATTTCTTATTTGTTCCAGTGTCAAAAGTTTGGAGCTTATCAATCTCACTAGATCGTGGTTCTTGAAATCCTTTCTTTTTAAATAAATGGAAATAAATTTGGCATAGTCTCTACTCCGACATTGCATCAACAAAAGTAAATTGTATCTTGCCCTCTTCTTCGTCTCATCGTTCTTACTAGAGCTTAGGAAACACTTTAAATTTATCAAAAACAACTCAGAGAAACCTGCGATGTTACCATTTATTGGCTGGGAATTAGATTGTAAATCTTGGTATAATAGTTTGATGCAATCCTTCTCGTTTTCAAATCTTTCTTTCTTGGCTTTCTCTTGTTCATATACCGCACCAATTTCAGTTCTTAAATCATTATCCATCCTGATCTCCATTGGGTAATTCTTCATGACAAATTTCCAAAGTGGCATGAACGAAGTTAATTTATAGGAAACATTGTCCTTTTCACGTAAAATCTTAGTGGTTATAAAAATGAATGTCTTGATAAATAACACATGGTCATTAATATATTGAGAAAATAGCTTTTGGAAGTTCAAAAGTAAGTCCATGAGATATTCCAGAGCACTGATATCATTGATGAGTTGGTGGTAAACAACAAACTCTACCCACTTAAAGTATAGATGACTGCTGTTTAATTGATATGCAAAGAGGTCATACTTTTGACGAAGTGTCGCTGTGGTCTGATTAACTAAAGTACCGTTGCACAAATAAGTTAGGTACCATTCGGCAACCGATATCTTGATACTTATTGGATAACTAGAAAAATCAACCTCCTGGTTTTCCGTTAGCTTAACCTTTAACTCCTCCACCATCGCACTCATTTTTTGAAAGTTGTAGTTTTGATAATATTCTGGATTTTGATCTATGACATTCTTCAAAACCATGTTGTACAGACTTTCCATTAGAGGTGACATCTTAAGATTAATCAACAAGTCACAATGCACATATTTATCATCAGTATCTGTTAAATAGAGGATACCAGAACTGATTAACTTCCTGATATACGTAGGAACTTTGATCAAGCCATATATTATCAGGGTATTCAATAAAGAGTAGAAATTCGGCATAACAACTAACAATGCTTTGTTTTTGTTCGATAATTTGGCAAACTTGAAAACTAGGGACCATATTTCATCCTCAATTTCATATTCAGGGAAACCATCCATAGTGTTTATTTTTAGTAACAGTA
This sequence comes from Nakaseomyces sp. UFMG-CM-Y6046, assembly GCA_030571395.1. Classification (NCBI taxonomy): domain Eukaryota; kingdom Fungi; phylum Ascomycota; class Saccharomycetes; order Saccharomycetales; family Saccharomycetaceae; genus Nakaseomyces; species Nakaseomyces sp. UFMG-CM-Y6046. Next base: position 61,870 of record JAJLXT010000047.1, on the reverse strand, counting down.
ATCTAGCTGCTAGTTGGGAAGCTTCATAGTGTGATTTCCTGGAAGGATGAATTGCCCAAAGTATAATTTGAATAATTTGTACCTTGGAAACAACATACTGATCTGCGTAAGCAGTCCAGTCAAAATCGGTAGGGTTCTCATCCAAGAGGTTAGTCAATTTGGTATCCACTTCTATTAGATCAACCACTGCAACATTATCTGTTGTAAGATCTGGTATGTATAAAATTAGATCGTCTCTTACAGGCTTCTCAGAAATTGGAGGTGTGTACCTTAAAGTCTCATTCCTATAACTTATCAATTCCAGTTTTTGCTTAATCTCGGCAGCGTCATCTTGGTTTCGAGATAGTACACTAGTTATCTGGATTAAGCAAGGTTTGTAATTTTCCCAGCTTTCAGGAGGGAACAGAAATATCTCTAAAGATTGCTCTTTGAATAAACGACATACCAGTTTTTGGATAAATATCAATAATGATTCTTTGATACTGTCGTTCTTCTTGATGTCATTAATAATATACTTGTCATCGTTAATCATCGACTTGCTGTGTAAAATATTGTAGTATTTGCTTAATAATACATCAGTCAATTTCGTAACCAAAAACAAAGGGTTCGAAGAATTATTTTTCGTATTCGTGCTTGTTGTATCACATATACCAGTCCAAAATAGTTCCAGAATATGTAACGGCAGAGGCAGATATTCCAAATTCTCTACTTTGGATACAAATTGCAGTATCCAGTAGTGAAAGACATCCTTGTCGATCAATTCTAGAGTGTAACAATTACCAACAAGTCGCAGAAAATAATTTACCTCTTTCTTCCATACTTTCATCTTTGCTGGGTCGTTATAATGCTGTGTCATTTCAAAAATCAACTTCTCCAGGATGAACACAAAATTATCAGTCCATTCTTTAAGTAGATGTGCATTGAATCTATTCTTTTCCTCAATTGACTTACTATGTTTTCCAATACCAGACTTCCACTCAATGGAATAGCAGCACTTGATCAGCCATATGGCTCGTATAAGCAAAATCTGCTTCTGGTAGCATTGTTCCAGTACTTGCCTTTTCTTCAAACCGTGAGGGATGAAGTTTGTTATCTTGTGCAGAGACGTGTACGGTGAACTCAATTCCTGTATCCACAGCTCCTTTCTATGGTCCGTCAGCGTCAACCTAGAGGGCAGCTTGAAATTAGGGCTGCAAAGGTCTGTAAATTTACTACCTGAGGATTTACCACTTTCATCCAACCCCGAAATCTTATTGATCTCCTGTTCCCTGATCCTAACCACATGGGAAAACTTCTCAGCCAGCGTTGAAGACAGTTTAGGCAGTGACTCCTGCAAGGAAGACCTGGCAGAGATACTCTCGAAGTTAACCTTTGAGGTCGAGTAGTAACCTTTAGACACGAAGTTCAGCAGGATGTCGTCTTCTTCCTTACTGTGTTCCCATGGATCAAAATCTGGGTAGATCTCTCGTTTCGTCTGCACCGAATCCGAGTAAGGATGCAGCTCATCTGGCGGTGTTAGCAAATATTTATTAGGCACCATGTTTTCTTGTGATATGTTACAATTGGCACATACAAAATTTCTATACTCTCAAAATTGTCTTCTTCTTCTTCCAACTCTATCTAGTTATCTTGTAACAGAATATTATTGTTAGATCTAGCTATGCGTTACTTATATTGTATTGTATTGTATGAATATGATCTGCCATGCGGTGTGTCCCCCATTGTTTAAAATGTCTCTCTCTCTCTCGGGGATTTGCCCGGAAAGCGAGGTTTTGCTTGTGCGATATATAGTGATGACGAAACGTGATACCTTGCAAACAGCAAGGGCGGATAGTAAGTTATAAACACATCATAATGAAGCTAAGATTAGTTATATATGCTTATAGATATTTCAGGAAGAGATTTTCTTTATACCATTTGGCATAAAGAAATGATAACATAGTTTGTTTTTTTTGATCTTTAATGTTACCAGCACATTAAAGAAAATATATTCATAAAACATATTCATATAAGAGCAATGTTCTGTATCAATTATAAGAAGAGAAAAAAGTAATACTGGGTTGGAGTTATCGAAATAATGATTTTCGTTCATTAACTCCAATTAAAGAAAATAAAATAAAGTAAAAGTATAATAAATTGTGTTGATTGGAATGTTATTAAGTTATAACCTGTATCTTATGAATATTGCCATGATTAATTGCATTTTGAATTTTTAAAGTTGGGGGATGGGACGAGTGTGAAGCTTTTTAGATATCTCTTTTCTGATAATTTTATTTTTATTTTAAGAATATTATTGCTTTGGCTTATTCAATCCCATTAGTTTCTCTTCCCTCTGTGCACCTGTACGGTCGATTGAAGGCCAGTTACCCCAGTTTGGTAACCTTAGAAGAATACAAGTAGCGTTATCTGCGTGTCTATCGCCTACTTCCTGAACAAACTTCACTACCTCGTCAGCCAGGTATTGTGGAGTGGCCGTCCTCAGACCTCTCATGTTAACTGTAGAGGTAACCAGATCAATGACCTCCTGGTCAGACAGCACATCAGAGACACCATCGGTGACCATACACACAAAACATTCATCACCACCAAATTGTAACTTGGACTTCTCGGAGTGAGGAATCTGTTGTGTGTCTCCAACCAGGTAAGAGTAAATATCCGGCTCGGCAGAGAGACCCTCTCGCTTGCCAACCAAGTCGCCGAACGCCCTCGTGTTGGCGAAATTGTTCAGGAACCGTTTCTCGCCAAACGAGTCCGTCTCTTCCTCTTCTTCGTTAATGTTTAGTCGTTTAGTCTCCCTGCTGGAAGATGGGTGATGCAGTTTCGTTAGCGGGTGCGCGACACCGTTCTTGTCACATAGTATAATCCTTGTATCACCCACTTGCGTCACTACGAGCTTGAAAAGCCCCGTAGGGTGGATGAAAAATGAATCATCGTCTCTACTTTGTTCATTATTGGACGACAAGAATATAGAAGACGCAGTCGAGCCGCCTGGAAACTTCTTGGCCTGCTCGTCAATATCGACCGCCGCCGCCGTATCGTCATTGCCGCTATACCCACAACACTGCTCCAGGTCGAACTTCAAGTACGTGTAGTACAACCTCAGTCTCTCGAACTCGGTCAACAGACTGGTCTTATCGATGATGTTCCCCCATTTGTCGAAAATCATACGGGAACCCTTGTTGTCAGACCCAAACAGCACTTGTTCCTGCTTGGTGTTGCAGTTCCGCACATACCTCTCGTAAAAACTGTCCTTGTTCTGGTACATGTCCTTCCAGTACTGCCCGCCGATGACTCGCTGGTACCGATCCAGCAGCGAATACAAATCCTCCTGCGTCGGATACCCCTCTACAATGGTCCGGTAAAACTCCTTCGCCAGCAGCGCAGACACCCGCCCGCCGCCACCGTGCCCGTCAAATATAGACAGGTTCAACACGTTCCTGCTGTTCCCAGTGACAAGCTCGTTGTTCTTGTTCGCAATCAGCTGCTGAGCCCGAGAGGGAAGCCTCAACATATTCAGCGAGTACGCATCCTCGTTCGTCATCCGATTCACCCGCGACGACGCATGCCCAATAAAACTCGGAAACTTCTCCAGATGTATCTTCAACGAGGGTTTCATACCCGCAGCCGCAGTTCCACCCCGCCTGGCACCCCCGCTGCCGCCCCCGCTCCCAACCATCTTTACCGTCTGCTTCGCTACCTCCTTCACATTCGAGGGGATCAAATGGATATACGATTGCGCACACGACATCTCCTCCTCCTCAAAAAAAAAGCAACTACAGCCGTCTACCAACAAAGACACCTTCCAGAACGGCCAGATTTCCACCCATTATAATATATATCAGTTGCTTATATAGCATCGATTCTATAATTTTTTTTTTGTTAGCTCATCGCGGATTCTGAGGAGGGGGGAGGGGAATAAGGGATATCACATTGTACGTACATACAATATTGGTTCTAATATGCAATTACAAATGACCCCATATGACAGTTACAAATGGTTATAATCTCGGCTATGCATGTATATGGTGTCCGTCTGTATCTCTGGTTGTTGGTGTGGTCTCACGCTTGCTGGATCCATCTCGGTGCAGAGTTATTCAACGATTTGATGTTTGTTTTTAATATGTATATTTTTATAATGATGTATTCATATATCCTATCTTCTGGTGACGGGATGGTGTGGATTGAACTCCTGGTTATCCCCCCAGCAGAGCATCCATCATCTTTTTGCTCTCTATATATATTTCTATACAGATCCACCCCATCAATCCAGTGCAAAAGAACAAATCTATTTTTATATAAGAACCTTCGCCTGCTCTTACTATCCACTACTTCAACAGCTCCTCGATGATCTTGTTGACGGTGGCGTTGTCGTTAGGGTCCAGGGTTTTCACTCCGAGCCTTCTGAGGGCCTCGATAACCTTCCCACGCTCGAACCCCTGGCTTGCGAACTCCTTGACGATCTCCGGGTCAATGCCGTACATCTGGGCCTCGTCTACCGCGCCGGTGCTGCCCTCGGCAGACGCATACTGCTTGGTCCACAGAGCGGCAGTCTTGTCGAAGGAAGCGCGATCTCGCAGATAGTGCTGCGCAACCTCGGCGTCCTGTGGGTCGTTGGGCTCTGGCGACTGCAGCAGCGCCTGCAGCGAGATCAGGGCCGACTTCAGCGTGATCACGGGCGACCACGCGTTCTTCAGAATGTCCAGGCAGATCGCCCCTGTCACCGAGGAGATGTTAGGGTGGTACACCTTGCTGTCAAACTTCATCTTGGGCGGCTTGAACGGATACTCCATTGGAACCTCAATGTCAACTATAAACTTCCCTCCCTCGTACGGCGTCCCCGGTGGGCCAAGAAACGAACCCTTCAAATGATGGATATCAGACTCGCTCACAAACGCCAGCGTGATGTTCGCCTCAGGGTCGTCCTTCACAGCCTGCAGCTCCTTCATAATCCTCTTCGCTCTAGACATCTTTCGTATTTTACCTTTATCTCAATCGTTTTTTTGAAACCGATCAACACTTGTTGTTAACTGTAATTGACACAAGTGCCCCCCCCCCTTTCCATTTCAGTTCATTTCATTTTAACCGCCACTTTTTTTCCCCTTCTCTCTCTCTCTCCCAGCCCCGGGAGAGGCCCTCACACAGGTTCGTCCCCTTTTCATCGTGCGTGGTGATGTATTCTCACCTGATATAATATTATTGCAATTGCATTTGCATTAACATTGGCAATTGCATGATGATATTTGTGTTATTTACGTTGTATTGTGCTGTCGGATTAGACCCGTTGGTGTAGCGGCAGTATACTGTGCCACACTGTATTATCTTGCTGATTCCAGTGCCAGCAATCTTCCCCCCGTGGTGCATTTGTGTGTTTGTTCGTGGAAGCCACCAGAGTATCTCTGCGCTCTCATCAAGGGCAACTCATATTTTGCTGTGTTTCAAACGGGTTTCTTTAGTAATTCGGAGAGTTTCAGTGCATAATTTTTGCTTGGGTATCTGGGTGGTCGTTGTGTACGGAAGACTGTATTTGTATTACACTCATTGTATGATGAAGTAGTATTGCATATATACATACACTATTATACACACACCGCCCGGTACCGGGCGGTGTATATATATATACAGTAACATAGATATATATACTGGGTGTGAGGTGTTGACTCCCCCATGTCTCTTCAATGAGAAACCGCAATGCGATTCTGTGATTCTGGACAGTCGTGGTATCTAAGTACTCAGAATTTTATAATGTATCACACCTTTGTTCTGTAGATCCCCCCGCCCCCCTGGGTGATCGTGGAGTAGGTTAATACGTAACTACTGTACTCTCTATTTATGCAATGGAACATTCGGGTGTATGTCGTTACTCGAAGGCAAAGGAATCGGTGCCGCAAAGAAAAAGATACAATTGCAATGGTGGAGTACTCTGAAGACCAACTGGTGTGTTTGGCCCTTGTAGAATAAGTGCTGTACCATCGTATTGCCCAAATGTTTTATAATACACCTAGAACATAGTTCATACACATCAATTTGTAAAGGTTATATTACATACTGTATTGTATTAAATACTGTGCTGTATTGTATTAAATACTGTGTTGTATAGTGTCCCTCCTCACTACACGCGAGCTGGTGTATCTGTCTGTTGTGTTGTACATCCTCGTCTTTGTACAGAGAATTCTGTGTGATTTATGGAATCCATGTTTTTTTTCCAAGAGGGGTACTCACAAATCGTAAAAATCAGTGTTTTTCCTAAGCCGTTTTCTAAGCGATTTTGCATGGGTTTCACATAGTTTCACAATTTTAACTTGCTTTGCTGTGAAATCGTGTTGCACGGTGTAGTATTATTACATTATTGTTATATTATAAATTGTTATATGTGAAAAAAAAAAAAAAAAATAGTTGTAGTGATATTCTCTAGTCCTCCAGGTCTTCTTCCTTGTTGATGTTGTTCTGTGCGAAGACGTCGATGTCGTCGTCGTCGTCGTCCTGGGTCTCCAGGAGCGCGAAGACGCTGTCCTTGGGGATCCGCTTCATGAGCTCGGGTGTATCGAACAGCGGGCCGATCTTGGTGATCCAGCGCTGTCTCTTCTCCAGCAGCGCCTTCAGACTGGAGTTGGCGGCCTTCTGCTGGGCCAGCTGCGAGGCACTCGCCGAGGTGACATTGCCGTGGTGCTTCCGTCTCTTCTTTGGCACTCTGATACGCTTGATGTATGCCTGGTCGAGCTGCTTGTTCAGGTCATCCAGAATCGAGGCGTACTCCTGCCAGGCAAGCTGCTTCTCTATCAGCGGTATCAGTGTCTTCTTACGCAGTTGGTTGCGCTTGTTGACTTGTTTCAAGGTGGATTGAAGTTGACGCAGTTCTGCGCTGATCTCGTCGTCCTCTCTGCCGTTCAGCCAGTCAGGATCGTCGCCGTTCGGGTTGTTCTCGTCCCTCGGTAGGTTCATGTATATGCCCACGTATTTCAGTTCACGTTTCAATCTTTCTTCAAAGGTTGGATAGTCGATGTTGACATCGTTGATTTTCCAGCCATTCCCAGGTGGGAGTGTGCTTGTGGTGCCCCTCGACAGCGGGTCTACTTCAAAGTTCACAGTGTCGGGATTCTCTATAGTGTCAATGTTGTTGCTCTGGCTGTTGTTATTGGTGGTAGTATCATCGTTAGTCATGTCAGTGGTGTCGTTTACAGTGCCGGGATCCAGCTTGTCCTCGTTCTCTTCCTTGATCTCAATGCCAAGCTTGCTGTCCTCGGAGTTCAGGGCAGGGGTTGTTACGGAGTCCTCTGACGTACTCTGAACGCTTTCCTTCAAAATGGCAGATATCAGTCTGGAAACTAACGGACCACACGAGACTTCTTCCGATTCAAGAATGCTATCGTTTATGTCGTTCGGGCTCTTGTTCGGCAGAATGCTACTTGGGTCGCTTACCATTGGTGGCGATGTATTCCCGATGTTTTTGTCGTTATCCTCCTTCGCCCATATCTCTGTGTATAACTGTCCAAGTTTTGGGATGATGTATGGTGTTACGTCTGGATCGTATGTGCTGTCGACCTGTAAGTTGGATGGAAGGATGTACTTACCCTCCAGGAACCCGATGTCGTTGTCGCTGAACTCGCGGTAAAACTTCTCGATGGATGTCAAAAAGGTGTTGTACTGGATTTGGTTTGTCGGTTTGGGACAGGAGAAGTCCATATCTGGCAGTTCACCAGGCAACATATCCTTCAGATCTGTAGTGGGATAACTGGCAACACTATATTTCTTCTTCAGGAACTCTTCACCAGTACATTCCAGACCTTCTTCGTTGAACAGACCCAATGCAGCGGCTGCCGATGGCAATGTCTGTGAGACAACAAATTCGGATTTAGGATTCTTGACTGTGGGGTCGTTCTCCATTCTGTCAATGTCTATGTCATTTCCTGCTTCTTCCTTGTCTTCTGTTTTTACTATTGTATCGTCCTCTGTCTCGGTTTTCAGTTTCTTCACTTCGGGCTCTTCCTGTTCATCGTTCTTCGAGGTTTCTTCCACTTCTTCTGCTTTACGTTTCCTTTCTGGTGAAGGTTCTGATGTTTCATTGACATTCTCAGGAACGTCCAGACCAGCCTGCTTGTCATTTGTATCGTCCTCCTCTTCCTTGTCTTCCTCAACGGGATTTTGGGGAATATCTTCTTTTGTATCATTCTTCTCTTTGTCCTTGTCCTCATCAACAACCGATTTTTCTTCTTCTCCTTGAGATGTCCCTGGTTCCTCTTGCTGATCCTGTGCTTCTTTCTCCCGTTTCAGCCTCTCTTGTTCTGCTTCAGCCTGTGCCTTCTCCTCTTGTAGTGCCTTCTCCTTCTCCTCTTGCTCTTGTAGTTTCAATGCCCTTTCCTTCTCTTCCTCAGCTTTACGCGCAAGCTCCCGGGCCTCTTCCTCCTGTTTCAACCGCTTCTGTTTCCTGTCGTCTCTTATCTGCCGTACAAGCTCAATGCTGGCCTGATCCGACTCCGAGATGTGGTTAAACAAATGATGCAACTTCTCCAGCTCGTCCCTGAGCTTTAGTAAAACCGAGCGCTCAGGGATCTTCCGCACGTACTGCCCGTTCAACATCCCAATATCCCGCTCAAAGGTGAGATCCAGCACCGACAAGACACGGTTAAGCACGGTGGCAGGCGTGCTCGCCATCGCCATCGCCATAGCGGCGGCATGCGCCCGCTTACTCTCATCCACATTCTTCTTCCCGCGGGTCTTGAACCCCTGTGGCAGAGGCAAATCTGCTTGCTTCTTCTTCCCCTTCCCTTTACCTCCAGGCGGCACTTTCTTCCCAGTAGGCTCCCGCTTCTTCCCTCTTCTCGTACTTCTAGGCATTACAAGAAACAAAAAAAGATACTCCTTCTGTTCTTTTAGTCTATATCACAGTTAGATATATAACACCAACAAAAGACAATATATCAATTATTAAACGTCTAATAGTCACCATCTGAGAGAAATAGCACTGCGCCAAAATATTCCCCATCTCATTATCACACATCACAGACAAACGAACGAACGAACAAACAAACAACAAAAAAACACCATAAATATCATAATATACGCATTAGTCATATGCGTACACGTAAATAGGTATATACTTTAAAACGGTTAACACGTTATATGCTACTGTACTACAACGTACAATATTATACATCACCTTTTTGTATAATATATCACGGAAACGTTAGAGAATATGTTTAGTCACGATATATATCCGCAATCACGAAATTTCCCGTCTCTTCCTTTTTTTTTCCTGCCTTTCTATTGCAGGGAAGGGGATATTTCTTTAACAGTACAGAAGATACATAACTGCATTATACACAGCAAACCTGTTTTCTATAATTTGGAAAGCGAGGTATTGCAGTTATGTTTGTTATTAAACGAGGTGTGCAGACGAAGGCTGCAACGGGTGCGGCGACGGGTGCGTTGTATATGGAGCCTGCCAAGTGGAAGGGTTTGCCTGCGGAGCAGATCTTGTCGCTGTACTGGGAACGCATGGCGAAGCTTGGGAAACGGTACAAGCAGCAGCCAGAGGAGCTGGAGGCTTTGCTCTCCACGTCGCAGTATACTGGTGTTCCCGAATCGCATATTAGAAAGCTGTACAGACACGGGGAACGAGGGATGTTGGAGATTGGTGGAGGTGCAGGGGCCGCCACTGCTATCAAGGATAAAGTTGGTGGGTTTAGTAGATTTCAGTTTGATGAGTTGCCCTCACAGGCCCAGGATTTGGTAGCTCAGCATAGAGAGCAGCGGTTTTACAACAGACTGGCTGCTTACGAGTTGCCGTTGTTGGCACAGTACAGACAAGAATACAGGCGTCCAGACACTCATAAACAGCCTGTCACGTACAAGTACGTGACCTATGTCGGCGAAGAGCATCCTAACTCGAGGAAAGTTGTGCTGTCGTTGAAGACCGCGAACCTAGGTCTGGGAGAACGTGAGTTGCATAAGTTCAGACTGCTGGCGAGGACAAGGTATGACTACACCCGCGATGAGTTCAAGATGTCGAGTGACAGGTTTGCTGAGCCGCAACAGAACGCTCAATACCTTAGCGATACACTGAACAAACTACTGACAGAAGCCCGAGACCTAAGTAAAGACGATTTCCACGACGTCCCGCTTGATAAGAGACACATTATCGCCAGAAACCTGAGGAAGAAGCAGAGCATGCGTTTGAAGAACACTAAATTCCCAGAAGAGTGGAAACGCCCACAAGATGCGCCAGTGCCAAAGGTCAACATTGTTGAGGAACTAAAGAAATACTTGTAATAAGACAAAGAGTAATGGATACTTAATATTCTCTCGTGTAAATAAAAATAACTTCACATCAAAATTATAAAATATTATATATTACAATTTCTAAAAGATTTTATTTGTTTTCTTCATTTTTCAAATATATTTACTTATATATTACAACTGCCTTATCTGGAAAAAAATGTGATAAGCTTGTTTGTTTGTTAGTTTTAATTCATTCTGTTCATTAATTAATCTCTGTTCTTGTCCTTCTTCTTGTCCTTCTTCTTCTTCTTCTTCTTCTTTTCGCTGGAACCGGTGCTCTCACCGTGGCTGCTGCTCACTTTGGAAGAAGAGGACATCTGATCATGCGACCTCTTGTTGTTCTGCAGACTCACAGGCAATGGCACAGCAGCGTGGTTGTCCTTGGGGTCCATGAACTCTGGCAGCGTGCCGTTCTTCTTGGCCTCCAGGTACTCCTGCTTCTGCTTCTGGTAGTGCTCCAGCTCGACATTGTAGGCCTGCTTCCACTTCTCCTTCTCGTTGTCACTCAACTCCTTCCACTTCTTGGAAATTTCCTGAGTGATCTCGGTAGAGGACAGTGGTGGTAGACCGGCCCTGGCTCTGGCATCACGCAGCTCCTGACGAACGTACGCAGAATAAGCAAAGAACACAGTCAATGGCTTCTTAGGGGCGTTAGGATCACGCACAACCTTCTTCTTGGCAGGAGGAGCAACTTCTTCAACAACAGCTGCCTCCTCGTCATCGTCATCGTCAGTCTTCAAAGCAGACTTACCTTTCTTGGAAGAAACACCATGAGACGCATCCTCGTCACCAGGGTTGACCAACTCAGAACTGATCCCATGCAGCTGGTTAGAAGCAGACGTCAGTGTCTGCAGGGACTCAGTCAACGTGATGAAAGCCTCTAGCTTTTCCTCATCATCTTCACCAATACAGTGGTAGAAATCAATAATAGAAGACGCAGTCTGGTTAGCACTCTTCGACAGCTCGAACAACGCAGACACTAGCGAATCCTTAGCACTTTTCAACTTCAACTCAGCAGCATCCATCTTTTGTTTACCTCTGGATCAAAAATTTCTTTTTTTTTTTTCTTTTTAAGTCGTAATCACACAAATGATTCAAAAGGAATTATGATTTCTCCCCTCTGTCTAGACACTAGTTCCAGCCTAAATTTAATAACAACTAGAAGGGGCAGTTACCACCACTGCCTCCCTGCTAAACAGGAAAGCCTTTACAAGAAAACAAAACCTAGCCAAACTCTCTCTCTCTCCCCGTCCGTCGGCGAAAGAGGTCGACGGTGGAGGTGGGCAACCCAATACGCCACTCTCAAGAATAAATTTCCTCTCTCTCCCCCCCCCCCTAGACTCGATCTCCTGTCTGCCTAGACCGTTACGTCTCCGTCTATCTCCCTCTGCCCAACTCTGCCCCAAGCCTGGCTAGCTCAGCCTAACTCAGCCTAACTCCCTCTGCCTAGCTCCGCCTAGCTCCCTCTGCCTAGCTGCCCAGACAGAGAGCACTTCCTCCCCACCAGCATCATAACCCGAGATGAAAAACAAATTTTGTAATCTCACACGGAAATGATTTACGGCTATTATTATTTTTTTTGTTACCGCAAGTTATTTCTCTTAGACCAGCCCGCAGAGGCAGTTTATGTATTGCTATTGTGAAGAAAAAACTCCGATCCATGTTCCTATGATTTACGTCTGTTCTGCAGGGGTTTCTCTGTCATTCAAATGCATTGCCATGGCAACTGCCACGCATAAAAAATAAACAGGCAAGCTCTCCCTTTGTTGTCATGGTAACATTTGTTAATTATGTAATCCAATAATAAATATTAAGTATTACGTAATCATATATATTTATAGAAGTAGTATATATATACTTATGGTAATATATAAGGGAGAAGGGGAAGGTGAATTGAAGTTATAATACCACGATGGTTGTGATACAAACAACGCCAGTGGTATCATTGCTACGACGGAGTTGTTCATGTGACCTAGGTGATGATAAAAAAAAATTCTCTTTGCATATCAGGATTTTCATGCATTGAATGAAGAAGAATAAATTGCTTTTTTTTTTTTTCGTAGTTCAAATAATAGTATCGGTTTACTTTTTTATGGAAGGGAAAGGACAAGGGTGCGAGAAATGCGGGATCTCGATCATAAGGCAGCGGGGCATGATGGTCTGCTGACGGAAGCGGAAGGTGCCCTGGTTTTCAAACCGTATAATGCCGTAGAGGCACAGTTTTACATGGATACGGCGGTGCATCGCGACCAAGATGAGACCGACGAGGGGGATGTGCCGTTTTATAGGTGGATACCGTGCTACCTGGGCACTCTTGAGCAAGGAGACAGGCGACAGCACCAACAACCACAGCAAGAGCAAGGTGTCACGAAGTATATTGTACTGAATAACCTCATACATGGGTTTTCGAAACCGAATATCATGGATATCAAGCTGGGTGCGAAACTGTATGATGATAACGATGCCACAAACGAAAAGAAGAGGCGGATGCAGCAGGTGAGTGAGACTACCACATCGGGGTCTCTAGGGTTCCGTATTTGTGGCATGAAATTAGAGCGAGACCAGTGTTCAATGGACAGTGACCATTACTCAACAGAACCGCACGAGGGTATAACATACATAACAGTGAACAAGATGTTTGGCAGAACACGTACTCCGGAAAACATTGCTGAAGCCATCAAGCTATTTTTTGACAATCCCAATCTATCCCAACATAGAAAAGAAAAACTATATGAGCTATTTTGGCACAGGTTGCAGTTGCTCTATAATACACTGTTAGACACTAGGGCCAGTTTTATAAGTAGCAGTCTTCTTTTTGTATATGAAAGCGATACCCACGTATGGGACGAATTGAAGGACGAAGACGAGCTGATTCACGACTACGAGGAGGATATGATGGAAGATGATCAGGAAACTACATCTCTAGAACAGGCCAAACTCATGTCATCCATACAGTTAAATGACGAAAGTGAGGAAGTGTATGTCGAGAACACCCAGGTTAGCAAGAAATTAAGCTCGCTCACTATGATTGATTTTGCCCACTCCAGGTATCTCCAGGATGGGAGTTATGACGAAAATGTTCTACAAGGTGTTGAAAACCTTATGGGCATATTTAATGATTTATGTAACAAATAAAAGTGTAAAAATTAGAAATTGTGATATAATTTTAATGTTCCTTTCGGAAATTTCAGAGTTATTCCTTTGTTTATGGTTGGTAGCTTATGAAATTAAAAAGCACGGGGGATAAAAAAATATGTTACAAAACAGGAGTATTTATTTATTATTTATGATCTATTCATACGGGTTTACTCGATGATCTTGACAATCTTACCGATTGCAATGGTGACACCTTGGTCTCTCAAGGTGAATCTACCCAATTGTGGGTAATCGTCGTAAGTTTCGACACAAACTGGCTCTTCAGTTTCAATTAGAGCAATGATCTTCATACCCTTCTTAGCGAAAGCAGGTGGCTTCTTAGATTTACGGTTACTACCCTTCTCAAGTTTGTGAAGCAGTCTGGTGATACGAACTTCCTCAATGGCGGTGTGGACATGCATAACACAAGAGAAACCAGCAGACATAATGGATTTCAATTCCACAATAGCAATTTGAGCAACAAACCTGGTGACGTTCTTAATAGGGTTCTTTGGAGATGTAAGCACGAAACCAGCGGAAATATCTTCTTCTTCAACACCCTTAATTCTCAATTTAACTTGCTCACCACAGATAGCCATGTCGACTTCACTTTCGGTTTCGTTATATATATTTTGGATTTCGACAGCAGTTCTGTTAGGCATTAATAGAGTGGATTGACCCTTCTTGATGTGACCGGATTCGATCTTACCTTCAACAACGGTACCTAGATCCTTCATCTTAGAAGCAATTGGAAGCATGAATGGAGCGTTAATACGACGGTCAAGATGTTGCATGTTGTCTAGGTATTCTAGTAGAGATGGACCATCGTACCATGGACATTCGTCCTTCTTCACACGGTCCTTCAAACCAGCACCACTGTAACCAGAGACAGGCATGAAGATGACGTCTTGCTTGATGTTGTAACCGATAGCCTTTAAGAAATTGCTTAGGTTGCTAACACAGTGGTCGTAACGTTCTTGAGACCAGGCGACAGTTGGGTCGTCCATCTTGTTAATAACAACGATCATCTTGTTGACACCTTGAGTCTTGGCCAAAAGTGCGTGCTCACGGGTTTGACCACCCTTTTCGAAACCAGTTTCGTATTCACCCTTTCTGGCAGAGATAACCAAAATACCAACATCAGCTTGGGAAGCACCACCGATCATTTCAGAAACGTACATTTTGTGACCTGGAGCATCCAAGATGGTGTAACGTCTCTTCTCTGTTTCGAAGTAAGCCTTACCAACTTCAATGGTCTTACCGTCATTTCTTTCTTCCTTGTTGGTATCCATAACCCAGGAAAGATACCAACCTTGTCTACCGGCATCTTTGGCCTCTCTCTCGTACTTTTCAATTGTTCTCTTATCAACGGAACCTGACAGGTATAGTAGGTTACCACCCATGGTAGACTTACCAGCATCGACGTGACCCATGAAAATAATAGAAACATGGTCCTTACCACCGAACATATCGTTAACGACCTCCTCGTCAACTTCATCTTCTTGTTCCTTGATTAATAGATCAGCGCTGGAAGCTGGAGTATCCTCCTTCTTTGGAGCCTCGTCCTTGACATCTAGCTTTTCCATCTTCTTTGGCAAATCTTCGGAAGCAGCCTTCTCGGTCTTAGCAGGTTCTTCTTGCTTCTTCTCCTCGGACTTTGCTGGTGCATCTTCCTTCTTCTCTTCTGGCTTGGCCACTTCTTCCTTCTTGGTAGCGTTAGCTAGCTTTATACCAGAGCTGGAAACCAACTTCAAAGTCTTCTTAGGCTTTGGAGCAGCCTCTTGCTTCTGCTCTTGTTCCTGTTGGAAACTGTCCAAGGTTTGAGCTTGGCCCTGTTGTGGCTGGTATTGGTTGTAGTTGTTATAGTTGTTGTTGTAGTTGTTGTTGTAGTTGTTGTTGTAGTTGTTGTTGTTGCTGAAGTTACCTCTGTTGTTGTAGTTGTTGTAACCACCGCGGCCACCACGACCACCACGGCCACCACGGCCCTGGTATCCTCCACGACCCTGTGGTTGCTGGTAGTTTTGGTACCCACCTTGTTGTTGGTAGTTTTGGTATCCACCTTGCTGGTAGTTCTGGTAACCTTGCTGTTGATATCCACCGGCATTGTAGTTCTGGTTCTGATATTGCTGGTACTGTTGGAAACCTTGCTGAGGTTGGAAACCACCTTGCTGGGCGTTGTAGTTCTGGTAGTAATTCTGGTAGTTCTGACCTTGTTGGTCTTGCTGTTGGTTTGGATCAGACATGATTTGTGATTTGTCTTGCGGTACTTTTCAGCTGTAAAAGAGATCAATTTATATTGTATCTCATTAAAAATAAAGACACACAATTGTTATTAACGCTGCATCGATGCCCATTCAATTTTTTTTTTTTCTTCAAAGCACCACAGAAAAATTTTCAATCACTCATTACGCAATATCACGTTCAGTTGAAAATAGTGATGTTCAAATGATGTGAATAATACAACTCTGGTATTACGGTAATTAAGTTAAATGCAAAATGTCATATGAATTTATGTGGATTTTATATATACTATATACTAATTTTTTTTTTTACGTTTTTCTTGTTTTTGGATTTTTTGTTTTTTTTAATAACATGTAATAATTCACAACAACAGAACTATTAATAAGAACTTATTTACTTAGAAGGTTTTTTATTCCTGGACTGGATTTGGGTTTTCTTCGAACTCCAATTCTTCGTCAGGGACCTCTTCGATGAGGATACGTTTCTTTGGAGCTGGTTTTTCGGAGCCGTCGAGGATCTTTGGGACCTTGATCTGCAGCAGACCGTTGGAATAAGTAGCCTTGATCTCGTCGTCCTTGATTCTTGGCAGAACTGGGAACTTCACGGTTCTCTCGAAGGCACCGTACTTGACCTCGGTGATCTTCAAGTATTTTTCGTCGATGCCGAACCTGTCCTCGATGTTACCCTTGATCAGCAGCTCGTGGGAGGAAGGGTGGTAGTCGATCTTGAAGGCCTTGGAGCTGGCACCTGGCAGAGCGATAATGACGGTGTAGTTGTTTGGAGTGTCGTAGACGTTCACCTCTGGCGAGAAAGGCAGGTCCATACGGGTCTCGGGTTTCGAGAGTTGCAGTGGGTCAGGGATTGGAGATGGGGCCTGCTGGTGCAGGAACGCAGAAGAAGACACACGCTTCTTCAACTTGGGCTTGGACTCAGGTGGAGTAACTGTCTTCTTCTCTTCTTCTTTCTTCTTCTCCTCCTGCACTACTTCTTGCTCTTCTTTCTGTGGTGCTTGCTCTGGCTCTTCTTCAGCCTCGGCTTCGCCAGAGTAAACACGCGCACCACCTTGCATCAAAGCATTCAACAAGTCAGCAAGACCTCCATCACCCCTCTCCTGCTGCTGTTGTTGTTGTTGTTGCTGTAATTGCTGCTGTAACAATTGTTCTTGCAATTGCTGCTGCAGTTGTTGTTGACGCAATTGAGCCAGTCTGGCATTCTTCCCAGACTCGTCGTGGTAGTAGAAAGGTCTTGCGTAGCCATTCACATCCTCACCTTGCTCCTCGCCTTGTTCCTCACCTTCTTCTTCGTCGTCGTCCTCGTAGTAACCAGGACTGTAGTAGTATGGGTTCCCGAACCTGTAGTACATCGGCATACTCCCAGCCCCTCTCTGTGCGTGGAATGGATGTGGGTGTGGTGCATGGTGGTGTTGATGGAACGGGTATGCACCAGCTGGTGCTTGTGGATACGCATATGGCTGGAACTGTGGCTGAGACCTCTGCTGAGACTGCTCACGTTCAGCAAGCGCATTCAAAATATCATACAAGGAAGGTTGATTGAAACTCATTTGTGTTGAGGTTCTTTTTTATTATTATCTCCATCTTGAAACAAATAAAAGTATTATAATAACCTAGTTGCTTATATATATATATGATGTAGGGGTGTGGGTGTGCAACCCACAACCCCTAATCTTCCCCCACTGCATCCCATCCCATCCGATCCCATCCCACTCGAATCACTACTACACTATAAAAGGGTAACATACGCCCCCTCCCCCCCTGTACGTCCAATGGAACCCACCAGAACCTTCTGGAAGCTAACGATAAGGGGGGAAGAGAGAGAAGATATAAAATAAACAATTGGTGTTGTAGTAGTACAGCATTGCAGTATTGCAGTATTACAATAATTTGTACTTGCATCTATGTATATCCCTTTGTAATCACTACAACTTCACTCCTCTCATCACTACTTCATACTCCCTTCCCCCCTCCTGGTAACGAAACCCAGCACGAAAATATTAAAAAAGACAAAAAAAAAGTATAAACATTTAACTTTTGTCTTGAAGACAAGGCCGCCACCCCTTCTGGAGAACACATCTACAACTTAATGGTTGTATAGTGTAGTGGTTATCACTTTCGGTTTTGATCCGAACAACCCCGGTTCGAATCCGGGTACGACCTGATATTTTTTGAAGAATTGTTGTTCTCTGTCCTTTTTTTTTTTTATCTTCCCAAACACAGCATAATTATTCCATAATACATATAAACATACATACATCTATACAATATTGCTTATACAATGCAGGGCTTTGTAGCAGAGTAGTGTATATTGTCTACCGTATTCTGTGATACTCATCCACTCACTCTCTCACGTACAGAGAGAGTCATTTCCCTCCACAAATAACAGTATCCAGGAGATACATTAGATATATATACATATACAATCAATACATCTAACATATTACATCCATGCATTTGTTATTGGTTTGTTTTTACCCGGTGGTATTACCCTGATACAAAACTATCACGTAGCACGATGTGTAGTTTTTTCTCTCTCGGTGGACTCTCTCACTGTTGCTGGCTAAACAAAGACCCTTTTTCTTTCTCGAAGGGGAATTATAAAATGTGAAACTAGAGATTCTTTTATATCGATTGATTGATCTCTCTCTTCTTATCCCATTGAAACGAATAACCACAACAACTGTCTTCTTCTTCTTGTTGGGAAGGGTTTTAATACATAAGAAAAGAATAAGAAACTGGAAACAAGAAGAAAAAAAAAAGAAGATGTCTCGGGAGGATGAACAGATCGACGATGTGCCGCTGAGCGACGAGGAAGTGTCTGCCGCCGTTGTCTCTGAGGAGAACCCGCCAGCTAACGAATTGGAGCCAGAGAACGGGCAGGAAGATGTTGTACAGGAAGAAGCCGATGTTGAAGACAAGGTAGATCAAGAGGAGGAAAAAGAAGAAGATAAAGAAGAAGATAAGAAAGAGGAAGAAGATAAAGACGATAAGTTAGAGGAAGAACAAGAGGATAAAGTGGAAGAACAAGAAGGTAAAGTGGAAGAAGAACAAGAAGGTAAAGTGGAAGAAGAACAAGACGATAAAGTGGAAGAAGAACAAGAAGATCAAAAAGATCATGTTGATAACATAGAAGAAGGGCAGAAGCCTGCTGAAGTCACTATTACAGATGAGGGCGAGGCTGAAGAAGCTCAAGAACAAGTACACGATATGCAGTCTGAGATAGTGTCACAGCAATCACAGGAAGTTAATCGTCTAAACACGCCTAAACATGTGAGGAACACCTCTTCTGTCTCTCAGACGAGTTCTAATGTCAACGTGAAGTCCTCGTCCCCGCTTTCCAAGACTATTCTCGAGACTATCTTGCAAGAAAGAGATCTTAAGAAATACCCAACTGTACAGAAGTCTATCGAGAGGGCGTTGGAGAGACTCAAAGAGACGGCAGCAGCTGAGGCAATTGACTCGATTCTCGTGTTTGAGGCTTTGAGAGCATGCTGCAGGACCACTTCATCTAGAGTCCAATCAAAGGCCTTGGACGGGTTATCGAAACTGTTCTCGTTCCATGCATTAGACGAAGGTGTGTTAGTGAACTTGCCAGATGCCAATGCCACAAATGATCAGACCACAGACCAACGCGAAGGTGTCAACCCTCCTCCAAAACAGAAACTGATAGACGCTGCAATCGATACCATCGCCGATTGTTTCCAAGGTGAAAGTACAGACGAACGTGTAGAGCTACAGATTGTTAGAGCCTTATCTGGTTGTATCTTGGTCGAAGACGCTGCCTCTAACTGCCACGGCGCCTCATTGCTGAAGGCTATTAGAACCATATACAATATCTTCATATTTTCGTTGAATGCATCCAATCAAGGTATAGCACAAGCTACGCTAACACAGATTGTTGGTGCCGTTTTCGATAAGATCGAAGTCAAGCAAATCGATCCTTCGTCCTCGGCTCTGAACATCCCAAAACTAGATAGCCCATCAGCTACAGATGGTGGTAACGCTCCATTGACTTTGGCCAACCTAGAGAACATCGACAACGAAGTAGACAAAAAATATACATCAAACGACAATGAAAACGAAACTGGACCGGGATCTGACTATGTGGCAACAACAAACCAAGAACTTAACATAAAGGATGCATTTCTGGTTTTCCGTACTATGGCCAAGATATGTGCCAAGACATTGGATGCAGAGCTGGATATGAGATCGCATGCGGTTAGGTCAAAGCTGCTCTCACTCCACTTAATATATTCGATGCTGAGAGATCACATCGATGTCTTCATGTCTCACAATATATTTTTGCCAGGTAAGGAGAACGTAACACTCTTGGAATCCATCAGACAATACCTATGTCTATCATTATCCCGTAATGCAGCCTCTCCCCTTTCTGCGGTATTTGAGACTACATTAGAGATCATGTGGCTAATGATTGCTAATTTGAGAGCTGACTTCAAGAGAGAAATCCCTGTCTTTTTGACTGAAATCTACTTCCCAATCACTGAATTGAAAACATCAACTGCACAACAAAAACGTTACTTTTTGCATATCATCCAAAGACTCTGTACCGATCCCCGTGCTTTGATTGAATTTTACCTAAATTATGACTGTGATCCCGGTATGCCAAACATAACTGAAATGCTAGTAGACTACCTATCAAAACTGGCAGTGTCGAGAGTAGACATAACACAAACGCAGAGGTCATATTACGAAGAACAATTATCTAAGCCACTTGCTACTTATAATTTCGATCAATTCCCATTGCTGACAACTTCGACTCTAACCTCTGGTCCTGATCCATCTCTAGCACCTTTACCCTTCCCATTAGAGTATGCTCTGAAAATGACTTCGTTAAATTGTGTAGTAGCTGTTTTGAGATCATTAAGTCTATGGGCACACAAAGCTCTAAATGGTAATAACGCTCTCAATGGAAGACCAACTACTCTAAATAGATCTGAATCTAATATGAGTGTGTCCGCCGACCCAAGGACTTCTTTAACAAGAGCTGAGGACGGAAGTGTGAACGATGATGTCGAGAGTAGATCCCAAACTAGCCAGCAAGTTGACTATGATGATCCAACGCAATTTGAGAACTTGAAGATACGTAAAACAGAACTATCAGATTGTGTTAATGTCTTCAATGCTAAACCAAAAAAGGCTATCCCACTGCTTTTAAAGAAGGGTTTCATAAAGGACGAAAGTCCAGAAAGCATTGCTAAATGGTTATTGGAAACTGACGGGTTGGATCTTGCTTCTGTTGGTGACTTTTTGGGCGAAGGTGAAGAAAAAAACATTGCTATCATGCATGCTTTCGTAGACGAGTTTGATTTCACTGGTTTGTCCATAGTCGATGCTCTTCGTGCTTTCCTACAAAGATTCAGACTACCAGGTGAAGGTCAAAAGATCGATAGATTCATGTTAAAGTTTGCCGAACGTTTTGTTGATCAAAACCCAGGTGTCTTCTCAAAGGCTGATACAGCCTATGTTCTTTCATATTCTTTGATCATGTTGAACACTGACTTGCATTCATCTCAAATTAAAAACAAGATGACTCTACAAGAATTTCTTGAAAATAACGAGGGTATTGACAGTGGCAAAGATTTGCCAAAAGAGTTCATGGTTGGATTGTTTAACGAAATTGCTAACAATGAAATCAAGCTACTATCTGAACAACACCAAGCCATGTTACAAGATGAAACAACAATGGCTGCCCCACCAACACCATCTGCCTTTAACTTCTTCAGTAGTAGGGATTTAGCTAGAGAAGCTTACATGCAAGTTTCTAAAGAAATTGCATCGAAGACCGAGTTGGTTTTCAAAAATTTGAGCAAGTCTAAGGGTAAAAACGGTGATGTATTTTATGCTGCTTCCCATGTTGAACATGTGAAATCAATCTTCGAGACCTTATGGATGTCATTCTTAGCGGCATTGACACCACCATTCAAAGATTATGATGATCTAGAAACCACTGATAAATGTTTGGAAGGTATTAAAATTTCCATCAGAATCTCTTCAATTTTTGGTGTTGATGATGCCAGAACTTCTTTCATCGGTGCATTGGTTCAATTCTGTAATCTACAAAATCTAGAAGAAATAAAGATCAAGAATGTTAATGCTATGATAGTACTCCTAGAGGTTGCTCTTTCTGAAGGTAACTTCTTCAAGAGTTCTTGGAAAGATATTCTTTTGGTTGTTTCACAAATTGAAAGATTACAACTTATTTCCAAGGGTATTGACAGAAATACCGTTCCAGATGTTGCACAGGCTCGTGTTGCTAATCCAAGGCCTTCTTATGATTCTACTAGATCAGCAAATACTTCTTACATATTCGATATATGGAGTAAGAAGGCTACCCCAACGGAACTTGCACAAGAGAAACACCAAAACCAAAAACTATCTCCAGAAATATCCAAGTTCATATCTTCCAGTCAACTGGTTGTTTTAATGGATAACATTTTTACGAAGAGTGCTGAATTAACCGGTAATGCCATCATCGATTTTATCAAAGCTCTGACTGAAGTCTCTTTGGAAGAGATTGAATCTTCCCAATATGCTTCTACTCCCAGAATGTTCTCCTTACAGAAGATGGTTGATGTTTGTTACTACAATATGGACCGTATTAAATTGGAATGGTCTCCTGTCTGGGCTGTTATGGGCCGTGCTTTCAATAAAATTGCAACCAACTCTAACCTAGCTGTTGTATTTTTTGCAGTTGACTCTCTACGTCAATTATCAATGAGATTTTTGGATATTGAGGAACTTTCGGGTTTTGAATTTCAGCATGACTTCTTAAAACCATTCGAATACACTATTCAAAACTCTGGAAATATCGAGGTTCAAGAGATGATCATTGCTTGTTTCAGGAACTTTATCTTGACAAAATCTAGCAAGATCAAATCTGGTTGGAAAACAATTTTAGAGTCTCTCCAATACACTGCAAAGTCAACGAATGAAACCATCGTTCAAAAAACACAAAATTTGG
The DNA here is from genome assembly GCA_030571395.1 of Nakaseomyces sp. UFMG-CM-Y6046. Taxonomy (NCBI): domain Eukaryota; kingdom Fungi; phylum Ascomycota; class Saccharomycetes; order Saccharomycetales; family Saccharomycetaceae; genus Nakaseomyces; species Nakaseomyces sp. UFMG-CM-Y6046. Next base: position 39,223 of record JAJLXT010000047.1, on the reverse strand, counting down.
TCAGTGAAGACATTGTCAATACTCACTTTGAAAGTATTTTTGTTCAAGAAGATGCTTTCGCTGAACTTGTCGGTGTTTTTAGGGAAATCACTAAGAATAAGAAGTTCCAAAAGCAATCATTACATGCATTGGAGTCTTTGAAAAAAATCACACAAAGAATTGCCACCATTTGTTTTGATAAATCGACAGACAGCTCATTGAAAACATTGCTCCAAAGCAAAAACATTTTCCAAGACATTTGGTTTCCACTGTTGTACTGTTTCAATGATACTATCATGACTGCAGAGGATCTTGAAGTTAGATCTAGGGCTTTGAACTATATGTTTGACTCTCTTGTTGCCTATGGTAACGAATTTGATGAGGCCTTTTGGGGAAATATCTGCAAAAAGTTACTCTTCCCTATTTTTGGTGTCTTATCTAAGCATTGGGAAGTCAATCAATTCAATAGCCATGATGATTTGAGTGTGTGGTTATCGACTACATTGATTCAAGCTTTGAGAAATCTAATCGCTCTTTTCACACATTATTTTGAATCATTGAACACTCTATTAGATGGTTTCCTCGATTTACTAATTTCTTGTATTTGTCAAGAAAACGATACAATTGCTAGAATTGGTAGATCTTGTCTACAACAGTTAATTCTTCAAAATGTTGGAAAATTTAATGACAAACACTGGGATCAGATAGGAAATGTCTTTGAGAAACTATTTGATTTAACAACTGCCAATGAGCTTTTCGAATACGATCCGTTACACCAAGGTAGAAGAAAATCATCTGTCCCTGCACCACCAAGTCACAGTAACTCTAATAATGAAGTTGAAGATGAAACCAGTATCCATGAGACAGTTCAAAGAGCTCAACAAGAAGAATCAAGTGAAGATGTTGGTAATGAAACTATGGAATCTGTTAAGGCTGAGGAAACCAGAACGGCGAACCCATCCATTATCCACAGTGCTAAATCTCTGGAGGATATTCGTCCAAAAATCAGTATCAAGAATTCTATTGTTGTGAAGTGTGTTTTACAACTATTGATGATTGAACTATTGAGTGAACTTTTTGAAAACGAGGAATTTGAACACCACATTCCATTCAAGCAGTACATTCAAATAACAAAACTGCTAGAGAAATCTTACGAGTTCTCTCGTGACTTCAATGCTGATTATGGTTTAAGAACCAGATTAGTGGAAGCCAGAGTTGTGGACAAGATTCCAAATCTTTTGAAACAAGAGACCAGTGCGGCAGCTGTTTTGATCGATATAATGTTCAAGTTGTATCTAAATGATGACGATAAGAACGAGGAACTGGCAAAGAGATTAATCAACATCTGTACTGGTGTTGTTCAAGGGTACATTAAATTGGACGACAGAACCATGGAACGTAGTATTATCTCATGGAGACCGGTAATTGTTGAGATTCTGCAAGGCTACTATGAGTTTGATGATGACGACTTCAAGAAATTCTGTGGATCTATGTATGAGTTCATCATACAAATATTGGACAAGAGTGTCCCAACAGAACTAAGGCACGCCATTAAATTGTTCTTAGGTAGAGTTGGTGAGCTGTACCTTAACTCAAAAGAATAATTGGGACTACATATTTAAATAACATTTTCTCTTTTTTTTTGTATATTATACTAATGTAAAATATTGATCTCCCCCCCCTTATAAATTAAAGCATTTAAAATCGAATCATCATTTCTCAATTACAGTGATTTCTTTAAGTGATATGATTATTATTATAATATTTTTTTTTAAGAATTATATTTATTTTATATATATATATGAATACATATATGTATATATATTTCATAATTATTTAAAAGGTAACGACTGAAGAAGATCCTCTTTTTTTTTCTCTCTCTTAATGTTTTTGTAAAAAGAAAAGAAAAAAAAAAGGATATGCCAAATTGTTAATTTATATATGGAGAGTAAATGTTAACAACCTGTTAGTACTTTTATTTAAAAAGCACATTTTTTTTGTTTAACTCATTAAGTTTAGACTCAATTGGATGCTATAAAAAAAAAGATTTTAATTTTCGAATTATAACTATGAGCAAACTTACATCAAAGATGGAAGAGAGTTGGTGTCAATTGGCTTGTTAACTGGGGCCTTACCACCACGGTTACCACCACGACCACCACGGTTACCACCACGGTTACCGCCACGGCCACCACGGTTACCACCACGGTTGTTGTTGTCTCTTCTTGGGCCTCTGTTGTTTTGGTCAACGAAGGTAGCGTCGAAGTTCAAGAACTCCTTGGTCTTCAATTGCTTGGACTTGACAGACTTGGTCTTGGTAGCTGGAGCGTAGGCTTCAACTTCCTTCTTGGCTTCAGCTTGTAGAGTTTCCTCGACCTTTCTGGCCTCTGGGACCTTGTTCAAGTCGTTGTTGTCGACTTGGGTCATGTAGTCAGCAAGGGACATCTTTGGTGGTTCGTTAGATGGTTGAGCAGTTTCGGAAGCGTCTTCGGCCAACTCAGCTTGGGCGTCCAACTTAGCTTGTTCCTCGACGGACAACTCCTTGTTGTCGTCACCCCAAGCTTGGTTAATCTTCTTCTTGGAGTCGGTCTTACCAGTTCTAGAGTGACGGTCAGTCATCTTTCTGTCGTTGGTCTTTCTGGTGGCAGCAGAGTTTGGAACATCTCTGTGTCTGTTTTGGTCTCTACCGGCCTTCTTGTCTCTGAAAGCACCCTCGTTACCAGTTGGCTTTGGTCTGTTCTTGTTAGCTCTGGATGGGTCAGCAGATGGAGGAGGAACATCAGCCTTCTTGGAAGAAGTAGACTTCTTGACAAGCTCCTTTGGTGGAGTGACCACAACGTTTGGGTCTTCGACGTCGTTACCTAATAGATCGAATGGGTTGGACATTATTACTTTACTTTCCTTTCAGGATTCTCAAATTCAACAACTACAATAAAGAGAGAGTGAGAAAAATACAAAATACCCAAGTTCTTTTTAAAGACAATAGAAAACTAATAATAAAAAAACCAACAATAGAGAGAGTGAGAGAGAGAAAGAGAGCAAAATTCAAAGAATCAATGAAAAACTACCAAAATTTTTTTTCGAAAAAAAAACCAGAAGAAAAAAAAAAAATGCGTCGAAAATTTCACACTGTGTGCGAACGATGAGAAAGTAAAAAAAAAAAGGAAGCATCCACTTAATCTCCGTAGCCGTGTAAAACCCCGTAGACCCCTGCTGTATTTTCCAAAGAAGAGAGAGAGAGAGAGAGAGAAGGACAGAATCTCCTTTTGTCTATGCAAAGTTATTTTTTTCCGTCGTTCATACTGAGGGGGAATAACGAGGATGATAACACGAATAACAACTAGTAACAAAGCACAATCTATTGTAACTCCTTTCCTGCCCCCCCTTATTCAACAAGAAAACACTGAACACACACACTCAATAAACATGCCCTCTTATAGGTAAAAGAACTTGAGGGTGTATATGCCTATAACGTACACTATGATCAATAATCACCAACTACGAAAATGCGATGCCCCCTCTTTACCCGGAAATATCTCGGTTTTTTTTTTCAGAAAAAAATTCAAATTTTTTTTGGTTTTTTTTGGTTTTGCGTCGGTCACGCGTAGTTTTCAGAATGGGTACCGTTCTGTGATTTTCTATAACCCAATAAAACCTACCCCCCTCTCGACTGATGGGGAGGGGAGGGTAAGTTGTAGTTACCCCCCTCAATTATCCCGTCCGGGTGAACAAACAGTTTGCTCTTTTTTTTTTTTTTTTTTACACAGCGGCTAATGCAAGAACTGTTCTTAACGCAATTCCTAAATACAAGTAACGCACTTCCTAAATACAAGTAACGCACTTCCTAAATACAAGTAACGCACTTCCTAATACACCTCAACATTATTATCAAAAACCAAAATACAATGTAATAGCGACAATAAATGTTAATACCAACAGCAAAAATAAAAAACGAAGGGACGTTATCCCCACATCTAAATAAAAAAAAGTGTTATTTCAAAAAGGTTTTTTCTCTTTTTTTTTTTTATTTCCAACATTCTAGAAAAAAAAATACTAACATATTAGATCTTCTTTATCATATTTATGATAATCGAATCGATCTCTTTATTTGATCTCTCTCCCCCCCCCACATCTCATGAACATATCTTTATTTGTTTTTTTAACCGCTGAAATAATTTCTTTCTCTCACTCTTCTCCAAGCGTTTTTTTTTATTTTTTTTATTTCTTTTGTCGTGACCCAGCAACAGCGGCTAAATATCTTTTTTCTTTCATTTTTGGATTTTGGTAGTAATTATGTCGTGGTGAACGTATAATAATAATAATCAATATTCGTATGATGGTATAAAATATAAACAGGGTAAGCTGGATATATAATACTATACGGGTAATAACATATCAGGGTAACATATCTGTTATATTGGGTTAGTGTGTGTGAGTGTGTGTGCGTGTGTGTGTGTGTGTGCGTGTGTGTTGCTGCATATTGCTTTTTTTGTTTACAAGCCACGGTATATGTCTGTGTGTGTGTGTGTGTGTGGAAGATTCTACGAATTGAGGTTTGCCTTTTTTTTTATTCTTTCCATACCTCCTCTCTCTGCTGCTGTTACAGCTGCTGCTTCGAGGCTCGTGAGTTTTTTTGTTCCAGGCTTTCTCCCTTTCTCTCTTTGTATCAGTTCAAATCAACACCCCCTCTCTTTTTCCCTTTTTCCAAAGGACCTTACACCCCATTTAATACATGAGAATGGGTAAGGAGAGTAAAGGACTAAAGGGAGTGCGGGGAAGGGGAGGGGGGGGGAGTGAGGGAAGGGAGAAGTGTAAAGAAGAGAGGAGGGTGGGCTGTTTTTCTGAATACTTCTGCCCCTCCTTAAATTAGATATTGTTGTTGTTTTTTTTTTTTTTTTTTGACACTTTGTGGTGGGAAAGTAAGAGGGAGGGATTGACAATCCCTCTCTCTCTCTCTTACACTGCTTTTTCTTAGGAACCACAATATGATAACCTCTCTCTCTCTTTGTCTTCCTAATCTACATTACAGTGTGTGTGAAGTCCCGGGACCTTACATCTATTGATAGAAATAAGAAATGACGAATTTTCGGGAAATCCCTTTTTTTTTTTTTTAATTATACAGTGTTTGTGTGTGTGAGAGAGAATAAAACGCGTGTGGAAAATAGTTTCCGTTCATTTTCTTTGACACTTATGGATGACTGTCAAAATTTGTGTGTGTGTGTGCGTGTGCTATTTTTGAGATTATCTTTGGTTATTTTTTTCATTTTATTCTTTTGCAGAAATTTATTCATTTATCAAGAAGCAAAGACAACGTGTTTTATATTAAAACGAGGTTTTGAAAAAAAAAAAAAAAGAGAAGAAGATAAAATATAAGACAATATATTATTTTATTTCACCTACAAAGTACTTTTTTTTTTTCTTTCATCATATTCAAATCAACAATAAACAACAAAATAATTCATTACTTTTTTTTTTTCTCACACTGACTCATTACGGAAAACAATAAAAGGGTTAATTACAAAACACCAAAAATAGATTTAATTTCTTTGGAAAAAAAAGAATAAATATAGTAAAAAATCTATTTTATTTTTAAAAAGAACAGAACAGAAGGAACTTGATTTTAAGAAAAAAAGTTATCATTCCTTCTTTTTTTTTCTAGTACGACAAAAAACATTCAAAAAAATGACTGTTCCTTCAGAAAAACCACTTTCAACGTCGTCTCCTGAAGCATTGGCTGCTGCTTCAATGGTGACACCACAGCTGTTATCGACACTACTGATTAATCAAGGTCCGCTGGCTATTAGACATATCACAAATGCATTATTTAAGGAAATACCCGATTTCCAAAAATTGTCATCCTCGAAACAGAGACGTCTAATTATGGCGGTAATGGAAAGCGGTGACAGGCAGAATCATATCATTTTTGAAAAGATAGGATGGGGCCAATGGACCGCAAAAGTTGTGCCGGCTCACAGTTTTGACGAATTACTAAAGATAACGAACATTAATAACGCGAAGATTAAAGATATGGTGGCTCAAGAATCACAAAGGAGAAGAAACAGCAAGAAGGAGCGGTCTCCTTCTTCAAGTGAGCATTCTAACGACAACTCGAACGACACCGCAACCGAGTACTCTAACACTTCTTCAGGGAAACTGTCTCCTAAATCCGAACCCACCCCAAGAGCCACAGTATATATCGACGAAAATGCTTTGGCTTCTGATGACGAAGAGGAGGACCACAGAGATCTGTTCTTTTCTGAGTCTAAGCCAAATAACCTCGCCAATAACGACCCTAATGGTAACACATTGCTAGATTTGGAAAGGAGAAAATCTACAGTCTTGGTGTCTGACTCATCACCAGAAGCTAATCTCGAATATGAGTTGCTTGCACAAAAGGTTAGACCCATTATCAAGGGAAGAAGAAGATCAAGTGTAAAAGCTCACTCTCCATTTGTCATCAAACCCAATAATGGATCTCACCTTGACTCATCTGTATTCCGTCACAGCAACAATTCGACCTCTGCAATCATACACAACAACAACAACAACAACACTTCAACAACCATCTCTAACAATAACTCTTCTACATCTCATTCACCGGTTAATCAAATTACAAATAGTAATAATAATGGCAAGATAGATCTAGACACACTTCCAAGTAGCGAGCCTACATCGAGAAGACCTTCTAGACTTTCCTCATCTAAGGAATCAAGTATAAGATCTACTTTATTCCCAAACAAAAACTACAGATGGATCTCCAAGAACCCAGGGCTTTTGAACAGTAACAGTAGTTTGAACAAACAATCCACTGAAACTTTCAAAATCGGCCACTATGACATTGCAACAGTTGACAATGTTCTTAATGACCATCATTCTGACACAGACGAAGAAGACTGGGCATCAATTGGTGCTGCTTCCTTGAGAAGAAATAGTGCCTTGGCTTCGGCAATAAGTCTAGAGAACTCCTCTCCATCTCCACAATCTGATGATAACCTCAATGTCATCCATATTAGACCTAGCGAAAAGACTCCAATTGCTCCTAAGAGAGTAGAGGATAAAAGTGCTGCTTACTTATTGATGAGTTTGAAATCTTAATGTGATGTACTTGGGTTTTCTACGTCATTACGCTAGCTAGTTTTAAATCTAAGAATAAATAATTTATTCTTTTTTTTTTTTCAATATCAAACGCTACTCTAGTACATTTAATGTTTGCTATCTTGCTAAAAATATTTTTCAAGAACCTACATCTGGTAGATATTCTTCTCTTCATGCCCAACAAACAAACGCAATTATCATGACATTTTTCCTTTTCTGATTTTTTTTTTTCTTGACTTTGAACTAATTTTAAAAGCAGCTTCTTTTTTTTTAATTTTTCTTTTTTTACTATTCTAAACTTTTTATCTTTAATGAACTTGGGCCCTTAGATTTTTTTTTTATTTATATTTTTTTATTTGTTATAGTGCGAGACTGGTTTCTCCCTTCCATATTATAGATTATCTAAAACAAAAAAACAATAAAATTGCATACTATTTAATGTTTCATTTCTCTTTTTTTATATCAGAGCAAAACATTATTCATCAATTAATAACTTCATTTATTAACATTGTAAGTATTTATCATTTTTGAAAAGTTATATATCAAAAGAAAATAAAACGAATTATGGTGTATTATAACAGAGCTTAAAAACGAAATATGCCAAGAAGTATAACGCGGAACTTCAATTGAGCAAATAAATTCATGTGTACCATTAGTCAACAATATCAGCGGTGTCTAATTCTTCGATCTTAGCAGGTGGTTTTTCTTCCTTCTCAGGTTCCTCCTGAATGTTCAAATTCTCCATCTCATGTTCATGTTTGTATTCCTCTTGCAAATGTTTAAACTCTTCTTCATTCTCAAGTAGTGCCGCCACCTTTATGATGTCAGCTTCACCCAACAATTCCAAGGCGTGTTCAGCCACTTCGATAGACAGATCAGCAAATGCATCGTTAACAGTATCGAGGTCTTTTGTCTTCAGAGCGGTTTGCAAGTTCTTTGGAAGTTGTTTAAAAATCTTGACCCTTTCAACCTCATTCTCTTCCTTTGACGTAAAATCAGGAAGTTCAAATTCAATTTGCGTCGACTCATCAACAGTCTTCAACTGAATCGTCTCCACACCCTGAGCACCATTGCTTTTCTCTTCTTCTTCCAGGATAACACATCTCTTCTTTACATGCTGGAATTTCGTATTTACAGAATCAAGGAATTGGGCCTTCGCGGCTTCAATTCGGCCATCGAACAAGACCCTCTTGAAGAACATCTCTATGGAATTTATTAGTCTTGGAACATCCAGTACTGGGCTCTTGTGCACACTGTATATGGAGTCGATGAAAGCTAAAATTTCGGCCTGGTACAGAATCTGGTAAGTCTTCTTCTCATCATGTCTCAATTGCGATTCAAACGCTTGCATCATCAGCGCATCCTTCTGCTGCTCGGTGATAATCTTGTAGTTCTCAGTCAAGAATTTAGCAGACTCCTTTGGATTATTAATAGAAATCCTGGCAAATTCCTCCGTCTCAGGGAACAAGTTCAAGAAATCCTCTTCCCCTGCATCAACCTTGGTTTGGCTCTCAACCACAGCACCAGCTTGCTGCTCCTCTTGCTGTTGAGGTATTTGTTGTTGTTGATGAGATGGTTCTGCTAAGGTCTTTGGCAACTCTTCCATCTTTTGTTCAGTGCTCACCTTGTTAACAGTTTGCTCCAACTCCTTCGCCTTCTTCTCCTCATCTTTTTTGTACTTGTTCATAAAACTGGAGTCGAATCCCGTGTGTATGTCATCAGAAGAGATATGAGCGCTCTTCTCCTTGTGTAATTCCTTCAACTTCTCGTTAGCCTGAACGGTCACATCGTCAATCTTCTTCCTGTGCTGCAACACGAGCTCCCTGATCACTGCGCCGTTTCTAGGATCGCGACCAGCACCTACAGCGTCCCGCTTCAACTGCTCCAACAGATCCTCCACCATCTCGTTAAACGTCGCAATCTCGGGGTCAACGTTGTCACCGGTAGACTTCTCAGCCTTGTCGAAGTGCTCGTTCAAGAACTTGGTAACGGCACTCTGATCCGCCAGCTCAGCATCCGTAGCCGCTTTCAGCAGTGAGTCCACACGCTTGTTCAGCGCAGCATACATCCCGACCTGCGTCTCCAGGTTCTGGATGTCCCTGTCTCTCTGCATCCGCTTCTCGTGGATACTCTGCTGCTTCCACTTGATGAAAGACTTCTTGTCCACGTTTGGATGCACCTCCACATCAGAGTCATCACTCAGCTCAATCTTGTCCCACTTCGAGTAATCAATAGCCATTTTTCTTTTCGTTGTTGCTTTACTTCTTTAGCACCCAACTCCTTCTTCTCTAGCAATGTATTAGAACCAATAGCTATTTTTAAAATACAAAAGCTTGCTTATTATTAAAGAAACTTCCTAAAACGGAAACTATCGTTAGAAACGAGAACCACGTGTCTATTACGTAGTATGTGATACTATTTTGATATGGTGAGCGTATGTAAGTCTTATACCCACACAACGTTGTATAAGTATTGTTGATGTCTCTCATATCACACTGAAACATACAGGGCTTCTTCAGCAGACGCACTCGATCCCCGTTGTAGTAGTAGAGTGCGACGCGGTGAATTGTTTTTCTACAGTGTTGGTTGTGGTCTGCAATATTGTACGATATAACACAGCATAGTTTCTTATTCTAGTATGCTGTAATTCATAGTATAGTTTTATTTGCAGTACCTAATTGCCTACACACTAGTACACACACAGCCCGTACGGGCAGTGTGTGTATATAGAAATATACTATGTATACAATGACCACAGAGTTAATGTATAATTATACCAGTTTTACAAAGGTGATCACAAATAATTTTTTTGATGGAAAAACCAAGTCTCCTGAGGTAATGTCCCGGGGGTTCAGGCATTGTTCATGTTCATGTTCATCTCGGGGGATCGTCGTGAGATACGGAATTGTATAAACTATTGGCCAGCTACAATGTGTTCTATATTTTATACTATTGTATTTGCGGTATCATATACACAGACACACATGGATCGTTATCTATGCTATTTCAGAGACTTGCACGTACAAGCATGGGATAAAATGCACGTTAAAGGTGATACATACGCTATAACAATCATGGTTATCGAATACAAAGAATACCTGGTATTCAATACAAAAAATATGTTGTTGGTATCTGTTGCTGATATTATTGCAGAAAAGAATAGTTGGTATCAATACATTGTGAGTAGCTTTCACCGTATATTATTGATCCCAACTAGCCAGCACTAGTCTTGGCTCCTGGGGGTAATACAAGTTACGCCCTCACAATGAACATCATACACTTATTTCTTTATAAAAGGTATCACTAAATTTAATATACAATTCCCCTCATTGTGCACTTTCTTTTTATCTGTAGAAATCCGGCCTGCCGATGTTGAGGCCGTACTCAGCCACTGCGCTGCTCAGGTCGTTCACGGTCAGCACGACCTTGGCCGCGCTGCTCTTCTCCTGTGCCATCTGCTGCTGCTGCGTCAGCTGGCTCTGCTGGCCGTTCATGAGCTGGCGGGCCTTGGCCTGCCCCTGTGTAGCGTTCTGCACCGCGACATTCGAGCGGATACGCGAGTACTCGTATGCGTCGCCGGCAATGTCGCTGACGAACTTCTGCGTCGCCAGCGCCAGCAGCCGCTTCACACGCACGTCACCGCACTCGAACCCGTTCCGCGCCAGGTAGTAGTCCACAACGGCGTCCGGAATCACCGGAGCGTGCTCCTGCATCATCTCCAGCACTTCCTCCAGCGTCTTATCCTTCCGCGTGAACTCGGGAAGCTGGAACAGCTTCCCAGTGCCGTCATCAATATACTTCTCCTCCTTCTCCTTCTCCTTCTCCTCCTCTTCCTCTGCCCGCGCAAACAGCGCAGCGTTATCCACCGGCACCTCCTCGTCGTCAAACTCGTCGTCTCTGAAATCCATCACTGTCTTGTGTTGCTGTGTTGTATTGTATCGATGTATTGTATTGTATTCTGTAATACAATATTGTATAGAGTATTGTATCGCTGTGTTGTGTATTGTTGTATCGCTGTGTAACTTCAACCGTTCAGAAACTGTCGCCTCGGATTGCGAAATCAAAAAATTTTGAAATTTCAAAGGGGGGGGGGGTTCAAATAACAACGGTACAACGATATAATACAAAGCAATACAGCTGTAATACAGACAATTATCACAATATATACAAGCTGTATATTGCAGACAATAACGGTTCATACATCAATTGCAAAATGGGTTTCCAGGTTGAGCCGGAGAAGATGCTGGAGATGTACAATTTGCGGGAGTTGGAGATCCGGGACGAGAGTCAGAACGACTGGCGGACGGTTTCCAGGGTTCAATACGAGCTGGGTGGCTGGCAGGATGTTGAGCGGCTGGAGGAGAAGCCCTATGAGTTGCTGGCTGAGTTGATACAGCAGGCGTCGTTGCAGCAGGGGAAGAAGACGCAGCAACAGCAGATGAAGAAAAAGAAAGGGGATGTAGTGGTAGACCCGCTGGATGGGCAGCTCATGCTGCCGAAGTTGCGTGCTCTGGGCCAGGAGAACTCGGCGTCGCAGTTTCTTATCAATAACAAGGATTTCGATGCGATTGTGTTTCTGCGCGCCGTGCACAATAGGGATACGTTCGAGGACCTGGCGCGGTATCTTGATGTGCTGGACAGAGACTTGCAGACGCAGTCGCGGGACTTGCAGCAGCTTGTGCAGGCCAATTTCACGCGGTATGTCAAGATTAAGAGTCGGTTAGACCAGATTTACGAGAGCTTCTCGGATAACACCAGTTCAAACAAGGAACAGAACGAGTTGCAAGTCGAGCAATTGAAGGAGAAGTTGGACGAGGCGATCCGGTTTACCACGCAGAAGTTGAACCCCGTGGTAAACAACGACAAGAAGATCGGCAATTACAAGCTCGCCAAGAGGTTTATCGAGGAGAACAGGTTCTTTGTAGACTTGCCGAAACAACTCAAGTTACACTTGCAAAACCAGGACTATAACGCCATGGTTAAGGACTACTTGAAGGGGAAGGAGGTCTATGAGACCTTCGCGGAACATTACAGGGACAAGCAGACCCCGCGTGTCGTACAGGTTATCTGGGAAAAGTGTAATACCATTATTGGGACATACAAGGGACAACTATGGAGGCTTGTGACACATCCACAGGTGATGGAGACACAGGACTCGATGTTCGTACAGTACAACCCTCCAAACAGGATCAGCCACGAGTTTAATATCGTGATGGAGCCCCCCGAGGTGTTCTTACCCGTGCTCTCGCGGTTGCTTGACTTGAACATAGACGAGAACCCGATCCTGAAGTGGATCTATGCCCGTATGGATTATCTCGAGGAGAAACTGAGAGAGAGCTCCAAGAATATGATCGCTAAGATTACCGTGGCCCAGGAGAACATATTGAGAAACCAGAGCTCTAGTGTAAAGGAGAACGAGAGAGACACAGACGCCGTCGAGTTGGGTTACTATGTGAACATCGACAAACTTTTTAAACCTGTGCTGTATAATAAAGACAATAAGGACGATATGGCTTCGGGAACTGCCTTGAACCTGTCCTCAACGGTGATCACTGGAAACTCCGTGGCACAGGGTTTGACTGACTCACCAATTGTTATCAGCATGTGGCTGTTGATCCTGAAATACGTCCATCAGATAAGTGAGATCTCTGCGAAGTTCATCCAACTCTGGGAGCACACGGGGAAGTTCTTAGACGGGTCTTACCAAGCTACCCTGATCAACGAAAAGAGAAAGGAGAATATCCTGTTAATCGGCGACTTCAATGCCTCTGAGAAGTATCAAAATCAGATAAAATTATCCGACGAGGAGATAAGAGGAATCAGAATGAAGGGTGAAAAGTTTGTACAGTTAGTGGCCGAAAAATTGTTTATCTTATTCCAGTCATCACAATCTAACCTGTCTCAATTTTCGTCAGAAGATATTACAATGGATGAAATAACATGGGAGAAGGAAATAGGCTTGCCATCCAACTATGGTTTCATCCCACCAAACGCAAATGGTTTGAGTTGTCTAAGATACTTGCCACTAATTATCGAGCCAATTCTCAAGTTTAACACTGATTTGGCGCAACTAAAAATTACACCTACAGCTATTGATATCCCAAGAAAATTGGTTGCTGTGATTATTGGCAGATCTGTAAGTGCTATATCCTCTACCAAGCTAAGAGATATTGCAAACTTCCACAAGTTAGAAAACTGGGAAGAGTATGAAGTAGTAACGAACAGATCAGAAGATTTGAATGCATCTGCTTACGAATTCTCAGTTACACAATTCCCAAATATAATAAGATCGTTCCAAGAGCTGTCTATAAAGACTATCAGAGACATCGTATTCTCTTTCGAAAAATTGCCAACAATTAGTGGTGTTTCCATCATTGAATATCCATCCAAAAAGATACTGACAGGAATCGAGATTCAACAAATCATCTCTATGGAAGCAGTCTTGGAATCAATCCTGAAAAACGCAGCTAAGGATAAGGATAATCCAAGAAACCCACATACTATTCTAACTCTAACTAATTTACAATACATTAGAGAAACTACATTCCCAGAAGTATTACAATTTTTTGATGATTGTTTCGAGTGGAACCTAAGTGCGAAGAACTTGGAACTGTTCAATTTATTGAGTAAGATGGAACAATCTATCTTTGGCAACTACTTGTCTGATTTGAAGATCAGTTTAAGAGATACTTTAGAGTCTAAATTCCATGAAATAGACTGGGCTACATACGCATCTACTTCGTTCAGAGCTGGTGATTATGTCATTGAATCTCTCATGGTTCTGGTGACTGTACACAGTGAATGCTCAAGAGTTGGTCCTCAGCTGATAGACAAAATTCTAAGAGAGAGTCATATGTTTGTATCCAGATATCTTTATGAATCATTTAAACCTTTTGTTGGGAACATGTCTGCCGACGGTTTGTTGCAAGTTACCGTTGACATTCAATTCTTCCAGCGTGTATTAGGTAGGTTACTAGACAAGGATACGGAGGCAACATTGACTGCCACTTTACAAAATTGTTTCCAAAATGATATCAACCGTATGCAAAGATGTATTAAGGAAACGGAACCAATTGTTACTTCGAACTTGAAGAGAACGAGCATACAATTTTCGGCCTTTAAATAACAAAAAAATTAACTAACTACATATAGAAATAAAATATTAGTAAATTTGAAATGAATTTCCGCACATTTCTATGACTGGATATTTATGATATATTACAGTTAAAAAACAATAACAAAAACAACATTATTTAAACAAATATAATGTTTGAGATGTTATATGAATTTAATTTTGCTGAGTTCGATGCTTATGAGAAATGCTCGCCGTGCTTCTTTAATGAGGTGATATTGTACAATGGGAAAACAGAGTCTTCGTCAACCAGCAGTTCCTTCTTTTCCTTCAGTTGTTTTTGAATAGTATCATTTAATTCCTTTGATTGATCATCAATTTTGTAAGGTGTTTCAGATTCACCAGTGAAACGAACAAACTCTAATAGCTCGTTATCGTCCTCCTTGCGATTATCCAAGGTAATTATGAAACCATTACTGTGGTCACTTTCCAAAGATATCAGGTTGTATTCAAAATCAATCTTTTGGGCCAGTTCTAGTTCGGCATTGGTCCATTTTAGTATGAATAGCACCTTTGTAGCTTCAACGAAGAAAGCGATAAATTGCTCTGATGAGGCAGCAGCAACTTTGGCAACTGCATATTCTATCACATCGTTGTTTTCGTTTTGGAATCTTGCCGGAGCCAAATGTTGTTCGTTGATGTATGGCTTCACAAGGTCAGTGAACTCAAATTTGGACAGCAGTTCACCAGATACCCAGTCCCACATGAAAACCGCCTCATCACCACCGGCGCTTACCAATAACTTCTGATCCCATTTTGGTACCTTGATGGAGGAAACGAACTCCTGGTGTCCGAACAACCACTTGTCGACGATAAAAGTCTGTGGATAATGAGACACTTTGATATGCTCGTCTCTGTCAGCTGTTATCACATATTTCTTCCCCGTAGGATCACATACCATCAACACATCGGTCAACATCGAGACATGGCCCAAAATAGGCTCGAGTCCTTGGTCCTCGTCCTTAGTTTCTGTAACTTCATCGTGCTTGTTCAAGGCCAACTTGTAGACATCACCGAACTTGTCTGCCACGATGACAGCTGTATCATCGTCTGCGAAAGCCAAAGCGTTCGGTCTCTTTGGGAATTTCTGTCTTTGCACCAATTGAATAAACCCCTTGGAACTGTCTCTATTAATGTCAAAAACGGCAACGGATTTATCAGAATCAACACAGGCCACAAGACGAGACTCATCCTGTGTCAACATCAAATTGCGAACGTAGGAACACACAACAGGCGCACCGATATTGGATCCAGCACTGGCAACAGCACCACCATCATTATTCTTCAGCTTCTTACTAACGTTATGGCCATTGCCTTCTCCACGAGAGTCAACCCAGTACCCAACAACTTTACCATCTTGCAAAACAACAACAGTATCCCTCACTGCAGCATAGGTAATACCTTTCGAATCAGCAATTGCTCCTAGAATTGGATGAACAAACATTTTGAAAGGAAATCTATTGTTTAACTCTTGTTTTGTAGCAAAAACCCAGGAATCAATATTGTATCTAAACTCAATATTTCAAACAGCTCATCGCAAAATATTGATCAGAAAAAAAAAAAAAAAAATTTTTTTTTCAGCATCAAAATCGGCCGACAGACGAAAACACGAGAAGACGATCGGCCGAATTCTTTCAACATATCAGAAGCAGGGTAAATTGGAATTTGTTAGGAGGGTAAATTGAAAGGGAGGGTAATTAAATGGGCGGGTAAATATGTTCTTTTAAATTTACCTTTTTTTTTTTTTCTCCACGAGGAGACAAGGGAACTTGTTTTCTTGTAATATTTGTTTTAACCGCCGAAGTTATTAAGTTGATGAGTATTATTATATTAAATTGATGAGTATTGTTATATTGCAAAGAAGCAATGAGTTATTCAAGCCCAAAATTTTGTTCAAGCTCGCTTCTATTTCAACACTTTTATGCTTTCAAAACTGACGGCACTTGAAATGTATCTCACACTTCTCATGAAGTACAAACACCATATTCAAATGAAATGTTTTGAAAGTGTAATTTGAAAAAAGAAGCTGAACACAAAATATAATGTGGTATGTTAGTATATCCTTTTTCATTTCCCCCACTGAATGGCATAGTCGTCTTTTTTTTTTTGCTATATTTCACCCAAATTAATACTTAAATTCAGAGAATAGATCTGCAAATCTATTCTCTTACTATACCCACCTCCCCCTTACATGACAATAAAATAAAACATGTGTTATTGTGGTACTATCTGTCACTGTTTTAATCTGATTCAATATCTCCACGTTCACAATATAAGGTTTTACTATTAACCGCCAGAAAGCTCATAAGAATTCAGTTTTTTTTTATCCAAGTCCGTATCCAGGGATATAAATTATAAGCACATGGTTTACGTTAATAATGACTATATTACATAATTTATTATCAAAGGGTAATTTCTCTTTTTTCTTTGCTTTATTTGGGATTGTCTCGTTTGGATGATTTTGTTATTTTTTCCCCCCTGGGACTATCTGTGCGAGAATGTGTGGATATTTAGAACTGTGCTATAAAGGAAGTCTTATATAAAATAAAGGGAGTGTGTGTGTGAGAGAGAGAGGGACATTAAATCAACTTTATTATATTTATTTTTATTTTTAAAATAAAAAGGAGAAGAGAAGGTAATTGCAGAATATATTTCAATTGAATTGGACTGTAATAAAACAGGAAGCAAATAGAGATGTCTAACCTGATCAATTTGCAGAAAGAGTATGTTCTTCGTTTATTGGATGGTTTAGAGACCGAGCATGGTTTGAAGTTCTTGGTTATTGACCAGGAGATAAAGCAGATTTTTGACTTGCTGAATCTTGGAGAGCGTGAGCTTTTGAAGCATGTTACCTCTGTGGATTTTATAGATTCTAGGACGAGAAAGGGTCAAGCAGGTGTGGAAGTTGTGTATATGTTGAAGGCCTCTGCTTTTAATATCAATTGTATGGATGCCGATTTCCAGAATAGACCTCCCAAGTATAAGAAGGCGCATGTTCTCTTCTTGGTCGGTATTGGTGGTACTTTCTCCGACCTGTACAAGACAAAGAGATACTTGCCACAGTACACAGCCTCGGTAAAGATGTTAGATATGAATTTTTGGGTCAAAGAACCGCAATTTTTTCAGGCATACGACGTTGAGAAGCCACTACAATTGTTCTTCAACGCCAATTGTCATGATTTAATAGATGATTCCGTCGAGAGAACCGTACGAGCACTGCTGACGATGTGTATTATGACAGGTGAGTACCCCATTATTCGTTATTTTAATACAGGTCTATGTAAACGTATAGCTGGTGACTTACAGGAGATGTTGGATGACTATGCTCGTCAACATGACGACTTTTTGACTAGCAACCCAAGACAAAGATCAGTCATGGTCATAGCTGACAGAACATTGGATCTATTCGCTCCATTTTTGCATGAGTTCACTTATCAGGCTATGGCATATGATTTATCTGATAAAATATCAACTGCAGACGATGTATATACTTACGAGGTTGAGAACGAAGCCGGAGAGAAGCAGACTAAGAGAACGCCGCTATTGGATATCTACGATGAAGATTGGGCCCAGACCAAGCATCAGCATATCACCGAAGTGCTGAAATATGTTGACGGTAAAATCAACGAATTGATCGCACAGAATCCGAAATTGGTGGACAGATCTAAGGCCAAAAACGCTGCAGACTTGGGTTTGATCCTTGCCCATTTAAGCGGTTTCGATGAGGAGAGAAGAAGATATGCGGCACACAAGGAATTGGTCACCGAATTATTAGAAGTGAACGCAGAGCGTAAACTAGCCGAGTGGGCGTTCATTGAGCAAAATATAGCCGGGTTCGGGTTGGATATAAATGGTGATAAATGTAAGCACTTAACGGATGATCTGATCGAGATTCTAGCCAGGAAGGAGCCTGACATTTTGGATAAGGTCCGTTGTATTATAATATATGCAATTTTCAGAGGTGGATTGATCGAGCTAGATTTCATTAAGTTGTTGACGTTTGTTGGTGTTAACGAAGAACACGAGTTTTTCCATAATTTCATGATCGTGTTCAAGAACCTAAGCATTTTGGGTGTTCAAGTGATCAAGGAGGAACCAAAGACCAAGCCTTTCAAGAAGACGTGGTTCAATGATACTATTGTTAACGACCCAAATGTCTTTGAGACTTCTAGATACATTCCAGCGGTTGGCAATATCATTTCTAAAATCATTACGAACCCGCTCCTTCTTGACGAAGAGGCGTTCCCTTACGTGAAGGATAAGCCAATCGAGCTTCTTGACGAGGAGGCTATGTATGAAGCTAACCACTTGGCCACACAGAACAGTGCATCATTAAGGAAACCCCGTCACAGAGCTAACTGGACAAAGCGTTCTGAACCTGTAGACAGGGCTCCACGACAAAGGTTCTTCTTCTACATGGCAGGTGGTATCAGCTACAACGAGATCAAGTCTGGGTATGACCAGTCGATGCTGAAGAACAAAGACGTGTTCATAGGAAGCGACGGTATATTCACACCGCGTTCGTTCCTGAGGAGCATCGAGAAGCTCGACGTGCCCAGGGACCAGCTGAAACTGAGGGAAGACCAGCGTCTGAACGACAAACCACCAGATTTCATGTTCGACGACATTGCCCCTGTGGCCGAACGGGTTTCCCATGTCCACACCAAACAGGTACGTCCGGACCCTACGAAACAACAACTCACTCCGCAGAAGGAGCCTACTCCGCCACCCCCCGAGAAGAAGCGTAGCAAATTCAAGCTCTTCTCCAGAAAGCATAAGGATAAATAGATATGTATTTATTAAAAAGAAACAAAACAAAAAAGTTTTTTTTTTTTTTTTTTGATCTTGTTATTACCGCACGTACTTGCCCAGGAATTCCTGGTGCTCCTTGGATTTGGTCGTGTCGTTGGTGAAAGTTCCTTTCTTCTTGGTCACACGGTTCTGCCTGCTGAATGCCGTCCTGGTCCACGTCTTTGCGGGGATGACGTCCTCCTCCACCTTCACTTTGGTTTCTGTATCATCCAGGAGTCGTTTTGTATCGTCGTTATCGTTATCGTTATCGTTGTCGTTATCGTTATCGGTATGGTTTTCGTTGTCGTTATTGATATATGCTCTTCTGTCTGTTCCCGGTGATTTCGATTTCTCTTCCGAGTCATCTTCCACAGCACTGCCTTGTTGTGATGTACCATGCTTCTTCCTTCTGGTCTTCAGTTTTGTGTGGCCAGGCAGTAACCGGGCATGTTCCGTCGCCGTCGGTGTGTAGTTCGCCGTCTTGGCCCCGCTGCGGGCCTCCAGCTGCGGTCTATGAGACGTGGTCATGGCGTATCGTATGGCTATTTGCTATAATACGTTGTCGTATCGTGTTGTATTGTCGTTAATACAATGATG
Source organism: Nakaseomyces sp. UFMG-CM-Y6046 (assembly GCA_030571395.1). NCBI lineage: Eukaryota > Fungi > Ascomycota > Saccharomycetes > Saccharomycetales > Saccharomycetaceae > Nakaseomyces > Nakaseomyces sp. UFMG-CM-Y6046. Next base: position 19,629 of record JAJLXT010000047.1, on the reverse strand, counting down.
TTGTATTGTTGTATTATGGTGGTTGTAGCCATAATGAAAAAAAAAAATTGCGATGGGCTGGGCTGAAAAAATTTTTGGTAAAAAAAAAAACAACAACAAAAAAAAAAAAACGGAGCCGTTATAAAGAAACCGGGGGGGAGGACTTCCAAATTTAAAAGCTGGGGGGGTTTTTGGGAAATAATACTACAAGGTTTTGAGAAAACACGATGACGGAGCAGTTGGACATGGCGGAAACGGAGGTAGGATACATATCCATCAAGGATTATGCGTACGAGGAATCAAATGCGCTGCATTACGGGTACCTGGACGAGGAGAACGACTTACAGGCAAACGGGGACGGTGTTGAAGATGACGACGATGATGGGGATTCGAGGCGGGCAAGTGTTGTACTGCCCCAGGACTATGTTATTAACCAGCGGGCTGTGGCGTTGTATGATTTTGAGCCCGAGAACGATAACGAGCTCGGGTTGAAAGAGGGAGACGTTGTGTTTATCAGTTATAGGCATGGGCAAGGCTGGCTGGTGGCGCAGAATGAGGAGCAGACCAGGACCGGGCTAGTACCGGAGGAGTTCGTGTCGTATCTCGAGGCACAGGATGAGGAGGATGCTGTGCGACCCTTCTGTCTAACTCAAATACTCACACAGGGGCTGGATACATCAGCAGGCACGGAAAATAAGAAAGGTGATGATGACGACGACGAATGGGAAGATATAGACCAGCTTGAAACTGATCTGGATAATAAACTGAATATATCGGTGAGTTGAAACAAAAAAAAGAACTATCTGATATAACGACCATACATGCATTGAAAGATAAATTATATATATATATATATATATATAAACATATAATATTATAAATTCTCATACAAGGATATATAGAATCTGAGACCAATTTTTTACATAAGAGATTTTTTTAGATCTCGTTGTCGCTGTCGAGGTCGTCCAAGTTGGCTTCGATATCCTCAACATCACCCTTCTTGATCTTCATTAGTAGCTTGGCGTCAACTTCACCGCCAATCTCAGCCAGAACGCTCTTCGCACCGGATATAAGTTCTTGCACCACTTCATCAGAGGTGTCGCTGTTCTCACCGATCTTCACCGCAAACGACAGGGCAATACGGGCCTCCTGCACGATCTCGTTCGTCATCTCGTCCTGCAGGTCCAATTCGATTTCCTGGATGTGCTGGTTGAACTCGTACACGGTCTCTGGTTTCAGATCCACCGTAGGGTTCTTTTGCTTAAACGTACCCAACTTGGCGATCATGTAATGTGTGAAACCTTCCAGGTAGTACCCTTCCAAGTTATCTTCGTCTATGTCCCTGATGGCCCCGACGACCTTCAGCGTGACCTCGTACAATCCCATCTCTATACACATCTTGGCCAAGTTTAGCAGTGGCTGCAACAGCTCTGCAAGCTCACCGGTGACAAGATCCTCTGGGGACTCGCCGTTGTTGTTGTTGTTGCTGATATCCTGCTTACGCTTCTCGAACAATTCCCACGACCTTGTGAACGCTTCGCTGGCGTCAGAAAACCTCTGCTGAGATATCCTGATAGACCCCAGCGTGGCAAGGGCCTCTGCGCTCTGGTTGTCGGATATCTCCAACGCCCTGTTTATCAGTTCTTCACATTGAGACTCGGCCTCGGGCTCCATACACAGGTCAGTCATCCATATTTCAATCATGGAAAGCAGCCCGTTCACAATCTTCACCACCTGTTCACCGTTAAGATTCTCACCAGCCGCAGTAGACACGTTCTCGATACCTTGCGAGATCAACTGGATACCATCAGCACCACCAACAACCTGTCCCAACGTGAAAAACGGATCAGAACCAGTCTGCAAACCCTGAGGATCGACCTCACAGCTCCTGACCAGGTGCGGGTACGCCCGGTCCAGCTGGCCGTCCTCCAAATACACCTCCGCCAGCACCTGGTGCAATTTCACATTAGGCTCCTGTTCTAAACCCTTTTCGAACGGACTCAGAATCTCAAGAGCCTTCTTCGTGTCGTTCTGTCCAAGGGCATCCCTCGCCTGTTTAATTGCAGCCTCCATCTAGGGTTGTTGTTTTTTTTTTTTATTTCTAATAGTAGTGCGTCTTGTTATAGCCACTATCCCCTCGTTAACAATAAGTTATCACTAATATTAACTTTTGAACCTTTTTTGCGATGAGCTCATCGCAAATTTTTTTTCAAAAAATTTCACTGAAAAAAAAAAAAAAGAAAGAAAAAAAGTTTTGCTGACATAAGCAATTTAATTGTATTACCATATTGATAGCGTAAGCATATTTCCTTATTGGGTATTGCTGTGGTAATTGTGGTGGTATTGTGATTGTCTTTGCGTATGCGATGTATTTTTTATAAGAATATGTAAGTTATGCTCTTTACAGCAGCCAGTTATATAGTTTTTTGAGTCTCTCGGAGTAAGGCCCTCTGTACTGGCGGTGTTCTGTCCACAGGATGCGGTCTATCTCTCTTCTGCCGGTGTCGAGGTCCAGCTGGTCCAGCCGCTGGATCTTGGAGGAGCTGAAGACGCGGTAGCTTATGTAGCACACGCAGAAGATGATGAGGCCACCGTACGAGGAGAAGAACGACTTAGTGCTCCAGTACCCGTTGATGAAGTTGATGAAGCCCATGAACAACACGAAGAGGGAGCAGCCGACGAGTCCGTAGATTGCCAAGAATGGTTGTACCGGGGATTTGTATGGGTAGAAGACATCGTTTCTGGAGACGATGTCCTTTCTTTTCTCCAGGGCGAAGTAGAAACGTAAGAACGCAACGTTCAACCCGAGCCAGATGACTGATGTGGAGGCACTAGCGATGTTCATGAGGACATCGAAGTTGGCCACGGCTGCGTCATCAACGGCTAGATATGCCACCACGGCAAACAGACTGGAGAACCCGATGGCTACGTAGGGGACACCTCTGTCGCTGCAGATTCGAAATATGGCAGGCGCTTTCCTCTGGACAGACATGGCGTACAACGTACGCGACGAAGAGTATAGCGATGACACGGTGGCACTGGCCGTGAAAAAAATAAGCACGGCATTGAAACCTGAGGCAAAGCTGCAGAGGCCAAAGTTCTCCAGTGCCAGGACCCAGGGACTTGAGAACCCAGATTGACTGTCAATTTCAGAGTAATGTCCACGAACTGTCTCCTGACACACAAAGCTCACTTGCCACTGGTTCCCAACTTTCATACCAATATTGTCATATCTATCCATTAAAACCCCTGAGTAGTATGAAAGTAATCTAGGGTCACCACAGTAGATATTGATGCTAACAGAAAAAATTAGAAACAGGTAAATCAAAAATATAAAGATGAATGTTCTTTTCATCGCCGAGGGAATAGTCTTTCTTGGGTTTTTGGCCTCTCCACTGGCAACAAATGTCATTTCAACACCGCTGAAGGCAAATGTTGATATTAACATAACGGATCCTACAGCGATGAATCTCCCTCTACCTCCCTTGATGCCGTTCATACTCCCTGTACCTAGATCTGACAAGTCAAATGATGGTCTAAATAGGCCGTATGTGATTTGGGGAAACTTTATGGACTTTCCAGCAGCCCAATACCTGAACCCAACCCTTCCACCCTCGACGCCGTGTCCGTGTCCGCCATTGATAACTAACATAACAATAATCATGGCAACTGTAAATATTACTTTGAATAATCCGATTATATAAACAAATTCTCCAACAAGCCTTACATCAAAAACATGAACCACTAGTGGGAAAAGTGAGAATAATGTAACAAAACCAGCAATCCCCCCTCTTGATAAGTGGAAGTGTTGGTAATGACTGAAATAAAAAGTACAGGAGACAACCTGAGCTGGCAATGCGACCATCGAAGAGAACCAATAAGTCCAGCCCAGCGCAAACCCAAAAGCATCTTCTACAAATCTGGATGCAAGACCTGAAAAACCTGACGAGACAGGGATAAGTGTGGCTAATTCTGTGAAAGACATCATTGTGGCTAAAACAACACTACCGGAAAGTATAAACCCAATGAGACATCCAAACGGACCAGCGATGGAAAACGCTTTACCTGATGTCATGAAGATACCTACACTTAGACACGCACTAATGGCCAGCATTTGAATGTGGCGTGCTTGCAACCTTCTTTGCAAGTGGTATTGCTTTCGGCTCTTCTTATGTATCATCTTCTGTAACTTTTCGTACATATGCTCCTTCTCCCTAGGATACGATGAATGATTATCAAAGTTTGAGTGAATATTTTCATTTATACTTCCACTTTTACCATGATCTACATCGATATCCTCGTTTATTGCAGTATGCCCATAACTGGTATCGTCTATAATATAAGTTTGTGAAGACATACTGCTTGTGTCTGGTTGGTTAGTTCCCGCAAGACTCTGTTTCCTATTTGATTGACTCTTAACTCCTTTCGGCCATATTGCTTTGAGAGTATTCAGACGGTCCTTGGCGTATGAATATTTTTGCTGCTTGCTAACAACCTCTGGACTGGTATACTTTTCATGCAGTATGGAGTCCTTCACCACCGGGAGAGTGTCATCATTATGGTTCTTCAGTAAATCTTCAAGACGGTCCCTTAACTCTGCCTCTTTCCTAACTTTCAAATCATACTTCTCGAAATCGTTCAGGCTACTGTCCTGGTAAGAGAGTGGAATCGACGTTCGTTTGTAAAGCATGTCAGATAGCTCTATATGTTTCTTATTCAAGTACCTGTCCGTTACATAAAACCTCTGGTTCCTGATTTCATCATAGTACCTTCCTGTCTCGTACCATCCTTCTTCATCAATAATACTTCGGAGCACTCCCGTATCAATAGAGTTTGCAGCGTGAACCGACAACATATCATTACCGTCAATATATTCGTCATCATCTTCATCATCAGAGATAATAACCTCGATGTTATTTCTTTCTGGGAATAGTTGATGTCCGTCATCCATTTATTCTAATATAGCGTAAAAGCAAGACAGCTGAAAAACTTCAAGACCTTCCACGTGGATAGTATGTCAATAGTATTTGCTATTGCTAAATGGTCTGATTTGAGTTATATGTTTTCACCTGTATTCTCATCGGTTTGTTATATGTTTTGCGCAGTTAATAGTGAAGAACTCATCGGGGAAGCCATTATTGACAAACATAGATCACGTGTTTATAAAATATTGATGTAACTAAATTTAACATCAGTTATAGTTATTTTGCAATGATTATTAATTATTAGAAATATATATAAATATAAATATGCAGTAAAGTCCAGGATGTTGTAATAAAATAGTCTTTTTATGTAATGCGAAATGCTGAAGCAAGGAATATACAAAATAAAGAAGAGCACAACGGTAGCATAATACCAATAAGGTGGTTTCTCTAACAAAAGTTTTGTTGGATTTAAGGTTGGTTAAACTTCTTCTTCACTGATTCAATCAAGGATTTTAATTCCTTCAGGGTGGAGGTCTTGTTAGAAGGTGTATGTGGAACCTTAGGATGTGTATTCACTGGTTTTGTAGTGTTTACAGGTGTTCTGAAGAGCACAGAGTCATTGTTTGAATGGTCCTGAGAATTGTTCGCATATGCACTCTCAATAATGGTGACCACAGGTGTCTTGTCCGTAGAGGCTGTAGAAGGAGCTATGGAGATGCTGCCCGACAGCATTTTACTATGACTGGGCGTGCTCAACGCCATTAATTGTTTCTTATTATTTTTTTCTTTCCTGTCATTTTGTAAACCCACAGTTGGGGTAGATGGTAATCCATTTGGAGTGGTAGATATGATTCGTCTCCTCGAATTTGATGGAGTTCTATATCTGCTGTCGGTTGATGCAGACAGGAGAACAGGTAATTTTTTCTGTTGATTCTTTGGGGAGGCAAGAATATGAGATTGTAGATGTGCGTAAGTGTTTTGTTTTCTCCTCTTTGCCCTTTCTATTTCTTCCAGATACTTCTCTTGTTCCATCTCTAGTGTTCTGCGTAATTTTGCATCGAGACGCTTCGTATTCATTGTATCAGCAACAGAAGTTGGTGTCTTCTCAACACTATGGAGCCTTTTATGATACTCACCACGACTAGTTAGCTTGTATTCAAAAAGATTTGCGGACCTTTCAATAGCATATTCCAAAGCCTTATCGGGTTCTTCTCCTCCAATATTAACAATAACTATGTCGTGTAGGATACTACTAAAGTGCTTTGTTATCTTTTGCAACTTCAAACAATGCGAAATAGTGTTTTCATCCAAACAATTATCTGCAGATTCCCAGTATAGGATAAGAACAGTAAATTTAATATCTGTTTGGAGAGCAACGTCACTAATCAATTTAATCAAAGATTCACCATCCTGCTTCAGTTTCATTTCTAAGTCAAATATGTTAAATTCAGTAACACCACTATTAAATATAATCATTCCAGTATCATGGATCAAATTTTTAGGGGCTTCGTTGCTTATTTTGGATATGCAATATGTCTGGTTCTCTTTTTTCAAAATCCTTTCCTTATTATCTTGTATCATCAATTTCTGGAATAACCATTCATTCGAAATACTTTTGTTTTCATTTGAATAAACAAGAACATTGAAATTAGTAGAGTTTGGTAACTTGCTACTTATTCTACTCACAAATAATTTTTCAAGATCAATGGGTTTCCAAAATTTATTTTTCTTGATTGAAGATTTTTTGATTTTAGCTTTCTCAACTTCTAATGGTGAGAAATCTCTTTCTTTCAATAACTTAGAATTTTTTTGGGAGTTGTCAATCGCAAAGTTATCTGATGCTATTTGCATAGATCTTTTTGTTGGCACTCCAAGTTGTCTACTGACAACTCTCATTTTTTCTTTTCTTTCTTTTATATTGTTTTTTTCTTTTATTTTTTTCTGAGTATGAGTACGCCATCTTTTAACATATTTCTTTAATAGAAGTTTTTCGAGTAAAATTTCAGACTGGCTCTCTAGATAGATAATGTACAATTTTTCGTGAACAAATGCTTTGTAAAGGTCTTCAGAATAATTAGACAATAAAATATTTCTATTAGCTTTAGAATCCAAGGAAGAAGTAACAACCTCAGACACCTTTTCCTTTACTACCTTTCTCATCACCTTGGCTAAAATTTCATTTGCTAATTCGAGTTTCAGTTTCTTTTTGGCAGCTAATTCTTTTTGTTTGGAGGAAACCTTTTCGGCTAAAGGTGTCACATTATTATTTCTAGTGGTAGTAGATAAAGGTTCTTCCGTCTTAGTTACTACAGATTCAATTCTGGAATTTTCTCGGTCCTTGGGTATATCAATTTTTTTATTCTCGACTCTCTTACTAACAGTCTCCAACTCGTTTGGTTTGTTGAAGGTGAATGAAGGTTGTTTGAAATCTTCAGCAGGTTCTGTTGAAATCAATGGTTTAGGAGCATTGTTCAAAACTGGTTTTGGTGGAACAAAACTGGAGGGCATGGGTGTTAGTTCAGCAGTGTGTTTTACTGTTTGTTTGTTATTCAATGCTGCTTCCATCATTGTATTGTTTGTGAATGGATTATTTGATGAAATGAGTCCGTTCTTCGTGACCGTTTTCCCATTAGTCTCGTTCTTCTTTATCAGCTTTGATTTTTCTTGTTTCAACAAAAAGTTGGTGCTTATTTTAAGATTAGTGTTACTTTTTCCCGCATTGATTATTTGTGTGAGGGGAGAACTTAACAATTTTTCCTCCACACAGTTCAAATAACTTTGTTGTAAGGGTTTCGATTCTGGGATTTTATGAGAGTGATGGGTTAAAGATTTCAAATCCACAGTTCTGTCAATCACAGATATCGAATAGTAACCACAAAAGTATAACAATTCTTCTTCATCATTAAATAACAACATGTTCATTAAGTAGGAAAAGTCGACAGGTTTATGCTTTTTGTTTAATGAATGAGACAAAGCTTTAAAAGCATAAAATCTGACTTCTCCTAAATAAGTTTCCAAAAATGATGCCATTAGAAATGGTACTTTGGCATTTTGAATTAGTTTAAAAAATCTTTCGTAATAGTTCAGACAGTTTTCAGTTTTCATATGTCCTCTCTCCAAAAACCCTGAATTGGATACAATTGATCTAAATATAAGTGCCAATTGTACCAGATTGTCTTGGAATATGTGGTCAGGTAGTTCTTGGATAGTTTTGTCGTATTGTGGATCCCTGATTTTACTCAATAGCGCATACGCTCTAAACTCAGCTTCATTAGGACACGACCCGCCAGCGGCTCTTACATCGTCGTAAATTTCAGCTAGTGTAATTAGTGACTTGTGTAATTGTTCCAATTCTTGCTGCATGGAGTATTTGATTTTGGATTTAGCCATAACATGTAGGATGAGAAGATGAATTCTAACAATTCTTTCATTACAATCAATGGCCTCTGGACCCGAATAATTCTGGTACGTGAAATCTTGACGAATGGACCTCATTCTATCCCATATAAAACCTTCACTATCTGGGAGTGTTTGTAAGAGGTTATCAATAATGTAGTCCAGTGTTTTTACCAAGATATGAGGTGGTCTAACATCTGAAGGTAGAGGTGGTGCAGCTGCAGCTGCAGGTCTTGCAAAGACTTTTAAAGCCTTGGCTCTTGCCGCCTTCTTATCATTCGGATCATTTTTCTCGTAACTGTACACAGTGTACTCCACATTTCTTCTGGCTCTTTCAAACACGGGACACATGTCAAGACAAGTTCCTTGAAACTCAATGGCATCATTTAGGTCCTTAGCGAAATCAGCTTTGTCTACCAGGCCTTTATTCTCCATCATTTTCCTCTCCATGTCTCTCATTTTCCGAAGTCTCTCGTACAGTTCAGTCAAGTCATCAATACTGTCTTCCATCTGTGTCATCTTCTGCTGGTTGCTCTTATCCCAAGCATCTTGCTTGAAAGGTTTAGACTTCAGTTGGGGTTGCTGGCCAACCAGAAACCTAGGAATTGCTCTTTTCCCATGCGTCAACTTTAAGAATCCAAACGATTCTGGGACTGGAACTAGTGGTCCTATAACGCTACTCTTTGCATCCATCTAAAAGTGTATCGTATTATTATTTGTTTTTCCCTTTACTATATGCTTTTCCTTAAACCTCTCTAGGAATGTCCAATCTTGAGAGAAGCCAGGTTAATAAAAAAAAGAAAGGAAAGAAAACTCAGCAATAACACAACTTCCTCTTTAGTCAATTGGGAACAATGCAGTACTGTAGATTGCTATCTGCTTTAGGAATTGAACAAGTTCATATGCCCCCTTCCATCACATGCAATTAAATGAAATATCGAGTATTTCAGTTGCTGAAGAAATCCGTTTTAGATGGTTGTGTCGTATGATAGGACATAATGTGTAACATGTAATAACTAAGTTTATATTGTATATGCGTGAGTTTCCAGGGGTTGGTGTAGAGTGCAATGGGATGTATATTATACGTTAATGGTACATTCCATTGATGGTACAAAATATAGGAAGAAAAAACAGGGAGGTGTGTCTTTTATATAATTATATTAATTGTTTTATAAAATTCATTCTTGAATATAATGCGTTTATCATTAAGGGGGGAGAGGGAGAGAGATAGAGTACAAGTTTGGTAAATCAGATCAAGTTCTTGGCAAGCAAGATCTCGGCGATCAATACACCAGAACCGGCAGCACCGATGATGGTGTTGTGGGACAAGACGACCATCTTGAAGTCAAGAACAGGGTCTTCTCTGACTCTGCCGACGGAGACACCGTAACCGTTGTCTCTGTTTCTATCAAGTCTTGGCTGTGGTCTGTCGTTCTGTTCCAGGACGTGGATGGTTTGCTTTGGAGCAGAGTGGCAGCCCAACTTGTAAGCGTCACACACGTAGTCGGATAAAGTTTTCTTCAACTCGTCGACAGATGGGACTTGGTCTCTGTTCTTGAATCTGAAGGAGATACACTCGGTGTGACCGTCGGAGACGGCAACTCTGTTACATTGGGCAGAGACCTTCATGTCTTCTGGAGAGACCAGTTCAACGGTGCACTTGTCCTGGGACAACTTACCCAAAATCTTCTTGGTTTCCCACTCCATCTTATCCTCTTCGCCACCGATGTATGGAATAATGTTGTCTAGGATGTCAATACCGGGGACACCAGGGGAGAAACCAGCACCGGAGATGGCCTGTAGCGTGGTAGTGGTCAACGCGTCAATAGGACCGTACTGGTCAACCAGAGGCTTCAATGGAGCCACAAGACCAGCAGTAGAACAGTTAGAGATGCAAATAATGAAACCCTTCTTCTTGTCCTCGGCTCTCTTCTGCGCAACGATGTCAAGATGCTCTGGGTTAACAATAGGAACAACCAGAGGCACGTCAGCCTCTCTTCTGTAGTTCTTGGCGTTGGAGATCACCGCAAGACCGTGCTCGCAGAACTCCTTCTCGATCGGACCCGCGTAGTCCGCGTCTAGACCGGAGAAAACAACATCACAGTCCTTGAACTCAGACGCCTTACACTCAACAACAACAATGTCCTTGGCAGACTCTGGCAGCAGGTCAGTCTGCTTCCAGTTCACGGCATCAACGTAACGTTTGCCAGCAGAACGTGGAGAGGCACCCAAAACACGCAGCTCAAAGTCCGGATGCTCAGCAAGCAACAAGATAAATCTCTGGCCAACAGAACCAGTAGCACCTAACACACCAGCAACCTTCATTATTAACTCAAACTTTTTTTTTTTGGTATTCGTATTGCGGATACCTGGAAAAGCAAACAAATATTCGAAACCACCACACTACTTTTGCCCACATCATTTAAATACGTTAAAAAAAAAAATTTTTTTTTCCACCTCGAGAGAAGGCCCCGAGATGAGTCAGTTCACACACATTGAAATTGCACGTGCAAGTGTAGTCCATAGTGATATATTGCATTGTGAGCGGTTCTCTTTTCTCATCGCGTTGGAGGGGAGGGGGGTATATTGCGATGATGGTATTGTGATTACTTATACCTGCTAGACTGGTTGTGTAGCGTAGAGACAAGGCCATACCCTGTGACATCGTTTCGTTTCTAGAACGTATCCACATTGAGAATAACGGATATCATCGTACTGAAATATTGTATCACTATTACATATGTTGTATTGTAGGCATTAGCATATTTGAGTGTATTACAACATGCTTTATTGTACTATAATATAATATAATATATCCTACTGGAATGTATTCTATCCGTTGCTGTTATTGTACTCCTGTCTGGTTACATCTCCCCTGTGCTTGTACAGCGGATTCTATGCAATCGTGGAAATCTCTGTTTTTTTACACACAAATCGTGAAAATGGGGGTTTTCTGTACGGGGGTTTCTGTGGGAATTTACATGATTTTCCAGGAATTTTGTCGATTTTTGATCTGTATATCGTGGTGTACGGTACATAGTATTGTATTGTGTTGTTGCAGGAGTGTTATACACAGTACAGTATACCACACATGGTGTAGTACATCTCATACTGTATCAGGATATGCAGTGTATTATGCTATATTATATTGTAGTGTTTTACATTGCTGCATTGTAGTTATACAATATTGTGTTCTGGTACGTAGTGTATCACAGTATACCATTATTGTATATAGTGTTGTATATTGTACATTATATTGTATGCACTATTGTGTTGTTGTCGTCTCCATGTGCCGGAGAGAGTGTGTGTGGGGGGGGGGGGAGGATCTGTGCGGCGTCTTCTCAGGAATCATGGAAAATCCATATTTTTTCCAAGGGGGGTATACATGTTTTGTGATTTTTTCACTGGTTTTCCTACGCCTTTTTCTGAGGGGATTTCCCATGAATTTTGAGAAAATTTCCCCATGGATTTTTGTTGGTCGTGGGGTACGGATTTGTTTATATTGCATTACTGTATGTTGTTGGTGTATTGGTGGTGTAAAGTTGTATGTGTATTGTAGTATTATATAGTGTATTGTAAAACGTTGTAATGAGAAAGGCGGGAAAAAAAAATATGCATGTTATTTATTTAATGTACAGAGAAAGAGAGATGTTTTTTTTTATGGTATTTATTCTTGTGGTGGCAGACCCTTGAAGTCACGCTGGACACGTCTCAGCAGCGCGATACCTGTGTTGGTTGTGGTAGAGGTGGTGCTGCCGTTGGCAGCAGTACCACCTATAGCACCAACACCCGCAGCCTCGTCTCTCCCACTGACAAACCTATCTAGAAACCCTAGAACCTCATCGCCCTCCACATGCACAGCGACACCACGCTGTCTCATCACCACAGGTGTAGACAAAGACATTATTTTTTTCTTTTAGCAGAGCTTGTTTGGGATTGTGAGATTGTGTGTGGATCATAGGACATCGCAAAAAAGAATCATAATAAAAAAAAAAAATTTTTTTTTTTAAGTTTTTTCACCTTTTTCTAAACAATGAATGAAAAAATTCCAAGTAATCACTCACAACGTAGTCATATGATATATCACTGTGTACACTGGCACCTGCTCATGACGTACACCAGCACCATCCGATGGAACGTTCTAGAACAAAGGGGGGGTCGTTGGAGGACAGAAAGAGACGAAAGGAATGACGTATAGGGGGGGGGTGTAGAGGTTCTTGTACGTAGGTTTCTCAGTGGAGGGGGGGTGGTATTAAAATAAAGGGAAAGTGGAAGAAGGGGGGGGGGACCCTTGGAACTGTGGTAGTGTTCTCTCTCTCTCTCTCTCTGTGCGTAGTGAAGGGGGGGAGGACGGAAACGGGAGGAGAGGAGTGTTCTCTCTCTGCCTACGTCTCTGCGTCTTGCTCTCTCTTAAGGTAATACCGTCTGGTGGTGGGATCCCTCTATTTTTTTTTTGGTCTCTATCTCTTTCTGTAAGGTTCTCTCTCTCTCTCTCTGGTTAAGGTATCTCCTTCTCTCTGTCCTTGTCTCTGCGTATAGTGCGTCCTCTCTCTCCCTGTGCGATGCCCTTGTTGCTTCTGAAGGGGCGTAATTGATTTCTTTTCAAAGTATATAAAAGGAGATGGTTTGCTCAATTGGGTTTCAACACTCGATTAAGTGTTTCATAATTGTATTATAGTCTTTCCAATTGGGGGGTTTATTATATTTTTCTTCTTTTTTCCCACTCCACAACACACAAATACAACAAACACACACACAACAATGAGCAAGGTTTTCTTTGATGTCGAGGCTGACGGCCAAGCTATCGGTCGTATCACTTTCCAATTGTACAACGACGTGGTCCCAAAGACCGCTGAGAACTTCAGAGCTCTTTGTACTGGTGAGAAGGGTTTCGGCTACGCCGGTTCCCCATTCCACAGAGTCATCCCAGACTTCATGTTGCAAGGTGGTGACTTCACTGCCGGTAACGGTACCGGTGGTAAGTCCATCTACGGTGGCAAGTTCCCAGACGAGAACTTCGTCAAGAGACACGAGAGACCAGGTTTGTTGTCCATGGCCAACGCCGGTCCAAACACCAACGGTTCCCAATTCTTCATCACCACCGTGCCATGCCCATGGTTGGACGGCAAGCACGTCGTCTTCGGTGAAGTCGTCGACGGTTACGATGTTGTCAAGAAGGTTGAATCCATGGGTTCTCCATCCGGTGCCACCAGAGCTAGAATCGTTGTCGCCAAGTCCGGTGAATTGTAAACTTCTCCTTTAATATAAAGTATATACATTAATATGTCTCTCCTTTTTATTATCAATTCAAAAAAAAACACAACTATACAAACAACGCTTTATTTCGTTTCTTCTCACACAACTGTACAAACAACGCTTTATTTCGTTTCTTCTCTATTTGTATACCTTCAACAGGTATTGTTATTACAATGACGTAATTGATCGTCGCTGACAAAAACAGGGGATTTCCATATTTTCCATCTTCTACAACATCGGATCGGTGGTTGTGATATGTTTCCGTATTATGTGATGCATCACTCTCTCTACACTACTGCCAATTGAAATAATATTTTAAATATATGTGATTCGTTGGTTAGGGGGTCGTGAAAGAACAATTATATCATTAAATTTGTTTACGAACAAGAAATTCCATTCACAAAAGAGAGATGGAAAAGGGTTTTTATACGAACGATTCACTTCCATTAATGAAATGACGTTGCTAGACAAGTGAAAATGCTAAAAAAGAAAATGGTCTCGCTACATACTTTTTTATTCTGCTTTGTTAGCTACATCTATATCCGCGGTTCTGTCTCTGAAGTGTTCCGCCATCTCCTTCCGGAGTTGTTCTGAAAGTTTCTTCTTCTCTTCTTCATATTTCTCCAATAAAGCTTCTTGAAACTTCTTTTTCTCCTCCTCAAACTTCTTTTCCTGCTCTTCCAGTTTCTTTTTCAGCTCGTTAACCTCTTTCTTCCTCTTCTTCTCTTCCTCGTACACAAGGTCGGGATGTGCTTTGGAGTAGGCATCACACAAGTTAGTTGAGACGTCCAGGAAGCATGAGCCACCGAGTTCTGTTCTGGCACCAATGTCTTTTGCAGACCAATCAAGGTCATCATCAACACTCTTTTCGTTAAATGACTTTACCAGGTAATTCATTACACCCTTTAAGACAAACACATAGCTGACACGATCTGCCTCACTCAAAGATATTTGCATGTAGTCTTCATATTCCAGACTCTCTGGATTCTGATCGACCACATCCCACGCAATGATGGAATTTGGCGATCTTATATTAACACCTGTCGCAGTATTAGGTCTATCTACGTTCCATGCTTCGACACTACGATTGAAGTCTAATGCATCCGTGAAAAGAGTGTAAGTATATGTACCATTTATTTCCTCTAGCACAGTAAGACTTGTTCTATAGAACAAGTGCGAAATACCACATGATTTCAAGTGGGATTTAGTCAAACCAACCCAAATATTGCGCCCGTTAAGTTCTGGGATCACAGGTGGTACTTTCACAAATCCAGAACCACCTCTTAATAATTGTGATTGGTATTCGGTCTTACCAACTGTCTTTTCCGCCAAGAATATAAAGCTACAGGAACCATCGTCCAGAGAGCATCTTACTGCTTTTACTGGCAAATTATTCTGTAACAGATGCACATAGCCTCTAGAAAATTGAGTGGCTCCGTCGTCATCATCAAAGAATGGCGACCAATTCTTTTGTACACCTTTCAATGTCTGATCAACATCATATAGTGGAAAAGTTGGTAACACTTTTCTGTGTGGCATAGCACAGTGCATGATTCTTCCGCTAATTTTGGAATCCATATTGAAAAAGATGATTGGTTCCTTTCTGCCATCTTTATTTTCTCTGATACTGACTTTAGGATCTTCTGGACCTTCAAAGATACTTCCCTTAGATATTTTGAAAGGAATGTCAATTATTGAAGGATAGACCATATAATATTTTGACAAAAGTTTATTCTTTTCATCTTCTAACAGTTCTTTTTTGCTTCCAACGTCTTTTAAACACTTCAACAGCTTTTCTTCGTTCTCAGCACCAATACAGTGTTCGTCGATCGAGAAATTCTTCTCAAGCTGTTGCAGCTGTTCTTCGATATCCTCTGGAGGGGTGGAATCTATGTATGGAATCCGCTTTCCAACTATTTCATTCCAGTCCCTGTCGTATGCCTGAGCAGATATCAAAGAGATAGCGGGTTTAGCTTTATCACCGTTTCTGGTAACTGAGACTCTACTAAAGACCACGTAACATTGATAGTCTTCAAGCCACTGTGCTGAAGAGCCAAATCTAAACCATTGGTCACGGATACTTTCCTCTGGAGTCTTCTTGGTCTTTTTCTCTATATCTTCCAAAAGCTCCCTGATCTTAGGGTTAGTTCTCATCAGCTTTTCACGCACTTGCATCAAATCATCATCTATCGGTAACGTCTGGGGTGAAAACATTATATCATGTTCAAATGTAACCTTCTTGCATTTGTCCTTCTTCGAGCTTTGACCAGTGGTATCAACATTTGATTGGTAGTTTTGGAGAGGTGCCGGTATGAATTCTAAGTTTTTGATTAAATCACCGGTCGCCATGAAATTGGGATTTTGCAATGCAATCAGTTCTGAAGTATCGTAATTACCGAAATTTCTTTTCGATACCACACGAGGTCTCCTTCTTTGTATCTGTTTGCGTACAGAGTCCCATTCATGCAGCTCTTCTGGGCACTCCACACCTTTGCCAGAGCATTCATATTGATTTGGCTCATTTGACAGCAGTCCACTTAGAAACTGTTCGCCATAGGTAGTCACTATGGTATTGTTAGTAAAGTTGATGTGATTGGTCAGAGTCTGTATCTTTTCTGAACCCGAGAAGTGAAGCACAAGTGGTAACAGCAGTATAATCAAGGCAATAAAAACCAATCTTCTGAAACTTCTCTCGCCCGCAAACCGCCGTATATATAAATTAGCTCGCAACCGACTAGAGTTTGTGAATGTAGTGACACTGTTCAGGTAATCTTGAGAAGTTCTCTGTTGTGCTTCTATATCCGTATTGTATGGACTAGTATCAAATTCACTGGACTCCGATGAAGTACTCATATCAGAGTCCTTTCTATTAAATTTTTCAGACTGTATAGTCATTTTATTTCTTGTTATGTTGTTAACTCTTATCAAAAGAACCTTTCCAAAGTTTTTTTTTGCTATGTTATAAAACATAGCAAGTATATGAGAAACATATTATATATATATATATATATATATAATTATTATTATCATCATATGATGTTTAAAGTCACAACTGTAAATACAGTAGTCAGCAATTTGATAACCGGTTATTAGTTTGAAACCCGGAAACAAGAGAGTCCGTGCAGATAATCTCCAGGATATATTTGTTAAGTCTTAATACGTGTCAACAAAAGAACTATAAATAAAAGAGAGAGATTAAAAATAACAAAGAATAGCATTTTTTTTTGTCTTCTAGAATCATGTACAATCCAGGGTCCTCTGCAGGATTTTCAATGCCAGGAAAGATATAAATAATCTATCTGAGAAGGAACCGGGGCCTTACAAAGATAGACACACAGAGAGAGAGAGAGAGAGAGTAAAACTGCAAGGAACTTTTATCTCGGTAATAAAACATTCGTTAGTTCTATAAAGCATCACACTGGCCCCCCCCCCCAACTCACGTCACCACAGGTTCGTCTATTTCTGTGTATGTACAGGGGGGGGGGGGGGTGGGAGGGATTACCCAATGAAAGCGTGGTGGAGGGTGTTGAATTCCCTTTTTTCGGGTCCACTGCAATTATGTCATAGGGGGTCTGGGTGCGCTCCAAAACCGGAAAGAGAAAAAAAAGAAACATTTTCCTCTCTGGGACATTCAGAGACAGAGAGAGAGACAACTCACCCCCACGGGGTCTCTGTCTACTGTTATTTCTCTCTCTAATATAATAAAAGGGGAAGGGTGATGGGGGGAAGTGGGGGGCAACATTACAGCTAGGGAGTATTCTGTGAGTGGGGGAGACGGGCAAATCCCGGAAAATCCTTTTTTTGGCTACCCAAAAAGACCCTTCTCTAAATCCTATTCGGGTAAAAAAGAATAATGACTTCATTTGTTTCTTTTCTTTCTTTTTTTTCTCACTGTTCTCTGCTTCTTTTTCTTTGTTCGCTTAATAAAATCTTTACTTATTTCTTACCCCAGATACGGAGTACAGCGAGTATTCAGAGAGAGCACAGTGAGTATACAGTGAGTATACACCGAGTACAGCCGGCTGTTGCTATTATAGTCCCCTTATTCATATTCATATTATTTTCGATCCTGTTCTAAATGAAATAAGGTATTGACATGTTGAAAAATGCACGGATATTTATATTACAACTAATGAAATGAAAAATTTGCTTTATTAATGAGAGTGTAGTGTGGATGTTTATCGAACCACTTTTAAAAAAAAGTGTAACCATAACTCTATTGTACGATTTACCTGTGGAAAGCTGCATCGAAGCCGATAAAATGGAAAAAAAAAAAAAATCATTGCATATGATTTACTTTGTACCTTACGATGTTGTATTAAACGCTCAATTGAAACAACTTTCTCGATACATATGAGATCTCCTTTTTTTTTTTTTTTGTTATTTCTTTTTTTTTTTCAATGGAAGAGAGCAAGATCGCAGTACCATGACAGGATGCATGCCCACTTACATACCACTCCACTATCACAATTAGTAATTAATTGTTTCACATTACAAAATAAAACTCTAATATCTTAAACTGGAAAACTGCCTAATCCAATGATTGCGATCTTTTTGTTGTTTGTTGTTGTTGTTGTTGTTGTTGTGTGATTGTAAAAATAAACTCACGCCACATTGATTGAAACATTCCAATGCAAATCTCTCTCTCTCTCTTTTTCTACCTAAACAGTCAGAGATAGCAACAGAATGGTGGTTGAGTCTTTACATTGTGTGAATAACACCCATTATCATTAATATTTTCATAATCTGAATGAAAAAGTATATAAAAGAAGGCTATCTCGGTATCTTTTCATTTACAATTTTCCTGATTCTTTCAATCTTTCTTTACAAATGAAAAATAACATCGAGTACAACTAATAATGATTGCTTTGAAACTGGTAACTGCTTTAGCATTCGTTGCTACCGTGTTTGCTGATTTAGATAATTATGAAATAACAACCGACAAGAACTGGCTTTACAATGGTGATTTGATTACTAATGCCAGTAACCCGAATACACAGAATTTTTACTTTCATTATGGTTTGGATACCCAAAGTATTGAAATCAATGGTAATGTCGATGTAAGCTCAGGTATTACTTTCTGGCCATCTGATTTTTCAGCCCAATATCAAGATCTTGAATTGAGTTATCACGGTGGAAGTATGCAATCTACGTCTGGATTTGCGTTCATGTACACTGGAGATACCGTAAAATTGTTTATGGTAGGTGATCAATACAAAGATTCTGGTTCATTTTCGGTTAGTTACACAGCTGGTATATCCGGTTCTGGCTACGTTGATTTTTCGAACTTACAGACGGGTCAACTATATATTAGAGGTGTCAATACCTTAACATTTTCCGATAAGACAGCTATTGTTGGCAACAATATGCAAATCCTACAGTCTAACGTTTATATTGGAGGCAAATACACTTTCAATGTTTATTCTTGGAGTAAAGGATCCAGTTATATGTTAATAGACCATAGCACCCTCTGGCTTGACGGTGGCGTTAGTACTAATGATCCTACTTATGTCATCCCACTACAGTATTACCCGTACGGTTCAAGTACTGATACAACTCTGAGTATTCCCATCTTTAATGATCAAGTCACTAACTATAACAAATTTAGTTTATCAAAGTTTGACAACATTCACCAATACGTTGGTTTCACCTCTCCTATTACTTCTGTGACATATACACCCAAGACCTCATCAACTGACAATACTTATACATTAACAGTTACAACACCAAATCAAGTATACTATTTTGATATTACAAATGGTACATCTAGAACAGTGAATGATTTTCCCATACAAACATTGACCATAAATAAAAATGGAACAGATACTCAAGTTTACGCACTACATTACGTTCCAGCATATCATCAACTAAATGCAACAACTGTCACTACTACAGTCAATGGCCAGCCTGAGACCGATGTCATCTCCTACTTCCCAACCACAGACTCCAACGGCAAGACCGTCACCGGCACCAAGACCTACACCTTGAGCGACACCAACACATACTCTCAGCCAGACCCAACAACTGTCACTACTACAGTCAATGGCCAGCCTGAGACCGATGTCATCTCCTA
>JAJLXT010000046.1:23641-88411 GCA_030571395.1 Nakaseomyces sp. UFMG-CM-Y6046 | reverse complement strand
AGTCCCCTCCCCCCCCTTCCCCCCACTCTTCGGACTGATGGGCCCGGTAAGGCAATAAAATATCTGTATAAAACAGAAAAATTATTAAAAAAAAAAGTATTTTTGACACATTTTCATTACATGTTCGGATGGATGGGGGAACAAAATAAGTAATAGAAACTGAAATAGAACAAGTCAAAAACAAAAAACAAAAAAAAAAAAGGGTCCCTGCGTCTCCTGCTGTGCGACCATTTGACAGACACCTACGGGAAGTGTACACACACACACACACACACACACACACACCGCATATAACACCCCACAGCTTAGTGCTGTCAAGTTGGGTACTACGGTAACATCTCTCTATATTAGTAATACAACAAACCCATAGAGAAACAAAAAAATAAAAAATAAAGGGTACTAAAGAGAGCCCTTTCTAGTAGTCCTGTTGTTTCTAAGGAAATTTAGACAAACAAAAATAAACCCGCATATATTTACGGATGAACGGAAAACATGTTATTGTTATTCCTGAGTGTAATAGCTATTTTTTTGACTTCTAAAGATTCTTTCATTTTTGGCAACTGAAGGCAATCCAGACTGTATGGAATGATATTTTATGTACGAGGTATTTGAAAACAAACTAGCAAAAAAAAAAAAATAAGATGAAGTTGATAAAATATTTATTGGCGGCTATTATTGGCGGCTAAAATAATTACTAAGACAACAAAATAATTGTTTGTTTTATTTTGGTAAAAAAAAAAGTGAAAATGATACCAATTACAAAACTGAAATTTAAAAAGAGAAAGATAAACGTAGTTACAAAATGTAGTAAACTGCTGAGATCCAATTTCAAGTTCACACCGTGTAGGAGGCGGACTGCTAACCACTTGACTAGTAATCCCACACATTTTCAACGTAAGTTGGCCGAATTTAAATATAAACTGAGGTTGTTGAACGGTGTATGTGATCACATGTGTGATGTTTATCACATATTGCAGTTGTCTCCCAATGAGTTGCTGATCAACCATTCTATGGTATTCCACTCACCAACGGGTACTAACATCAGTAACTCAGTATACTGTCGTGTGAGATATAACGAGTCTACTGCTGTGGCAATAACACCATCTTTAAAATGGTATTTCATATGGGTTTTAGAATAAATAAATAAATATATATTTATACTGTCTCAAACACATAATGATATTAAAAAAAAAGAATAGAAATATAGTGTTTATTATTTTGTTATATGTATTTATTTAATTAGTGCATATACCATATTTCATTCCGAGTTGGTTACAAATGGAAAAGATAAATCTAGTGCTACATGTTCTGATACCACGTTCCTTGGCTTTACTGTCCATGTTTCTGTCGTCGGTTACCAGAACAGATAAGACTTTGCTCTTGTACTGGGACTCCTGATTATTTCCATTATTCTCCGGTGCAATCCTGTCGTCATTATTGCTGCTGTCATTATTTGATGGCAATGCACTGAATGTCTTGTTTTCTTGTGACTTCACCACAGCCTCGATAACAAATTCGTTGACATGAGACCGCCACGTAATCTGCTCTTCAAATTCCAAGTGTTCTTCAATATGAGTGGCTAGCTTACCATTGAATCTCAACGGAATGACCTTCTTCAACCTATACAACTGTCTGATAACTATCACAGCTCTGGTGGCAGCCTCCATCACATTTTCATCCCTGGACCTTCTCAGGAACCGTAACTCTTGGAATGTTGTCAAGCATATAACAAAATTCAGTAAGCCACTATACGCCAGCTTATAGATATGCGCAAAATGTCTCAACCACGTTGTGGCGTCGAAAATAAAATACGTCGAATCATAAGTCACACGCATTTCTCCATTAATCTTGGTTGACATGAAAATTCTGTCCATATCACGTTGGTTCGGGACATGCGAATTTGAAGACATTCTCTCTGAATATGAGTCTTCTTCAGTATCGTCTCCTTCATTGCCGTTATTATCGTCATCATTGTCATCATTGTTTATGATATTTAATACATTACCATTACATTTTTGGTTTTCGTCACATGCAAGGTACTTCCCAAAAAGTCTTTTCTCCCTCAATTCAAAGTTTTTCGAGTCATCAAGACCATCAATTATAAACGAAGAGCTGTTCTCACGCTTTGGCTTGAAATCTCCACCCAACTGGTTGTAAGCTTCCCAATTTGAGTATATAGATCCTTTAATTACATTTCCATTCTTATCATAATAGTAATAACAAGGTAGTAATCTCTTGTAACCAACATAATCAAATATACTTTCACCATCTACTACGCTAAGTTGAGGAACTGCATCCAGAATCAAATTAGCTTCACTAATTTTCTCAAACGGTGGTAATTTCTCGGCAAAGAGAGAATAAATTTCAAAATATTTGTTAGCTTGTTCATCAATTGGAAGGATATCATAGGTAGAATCTAATTTGAAAACAAAGTTGATATTTTTCTTCCTTTGACTTCCAACGCTAAATATGCTAGGTCCAGAGGATTCGTCAAGAGATTCACAACTTGACAACCTCAATCCATGATCAAACTTCTCTGCATATCCCTTAAATAAAAATAGAATTCTGCATGCACGTTTCCAAAACTTATTTCCGTTGTCATCCTCCTCATCAAAGACAATTCCATCGTAAGGTGCGTCAAGAAATTTGACATCCTGAATTCCAGCTGATTTCAAACTGTCATAACTAGCGTCACTTTTGTTATATATGGTATCAAACCATAAAGAACCCCAACACCCCCAAATTTCTGGTAACTCCTCGACTTCTGAAATATTTACCAAAATTTCTTCTAAAGAAAGTTCTGAGAACGTTTCACACAATTGATTGACTATAGCACAAACCTCAGAATTATCCTTTAAGTATGCAATTAATACATTAAGAAAGTTCACAATTGTGTTCCACGGGAAGATACGCCTAATAAATAACTTCCAGAAATATTGACTATCTAGATCCTTTAATGTTTCAACTTTGAGTGCCACAGATATCAAAAAATAAACCCATGGTAGTAAATGAGGTATGGCTGTAACCAATGGCCCTTGTAAAAACTTCTGTAGTACCATCATTCCACAAAATATACCGGTGGTATTGGTGTATTGAAGTGATCTAATCCATATATCAGCATTTGTTGGTACCTTATAAGGTATATCAATATTTTCAAGTTTATTGAAGTAGTCGTCAACATCATTTATGCCTCTTTCATAATCTGGGAATGATGGATTGTCTAGGCTCATATCCTCAGAACTACCTTTTGGTTTCTTTTTCTGTTTCGATAATTCATTTTCCTTTATGAATTTGGGTAGCTCGTACAGTAACGCAAATGCATTGCCGATATTACCATAACCTACCATTTGTAAAATATGTGCTTGTGCAAATAATGGAGAGTGACGGAAATAAAACTTCAATGATTCTAAATTTTGTATAAACATGCTTCTTGTGTCAAAAAAATTATTTCCAACAAAGTCCTTTCCAAATTTCTCGCTGAAGAAAACATATGCCATTCTTTGTAGTTCAAAATTCTCCATAAAGTTAGGAAGAACCATAATTTCATTATGTTTCAAATAATCAAGTATTTGTACGTTACTACTTGAATCATCACCTCTAGATATGTATGCCCTTTGGTAAATATTATCAATAACCAGTTGAAGGTATTGTTGTGTAGGAACAAAGGCGTCACGGCAGAATACACTTTTTCCTAAGTTAATAAATGCAGCAAGTGAATTCTGTTGTACAGTTGCCATGTGATAATATAATTTTCCGACACCATATGTGTATTTCATTGCTTCGCTATACCAATACTCTGCACTCAGTTTCCAGTCTATAGATCCAGGAGGATATAAGGCTGTAGCCATACGAGATAGATCACCTAACCTTGATAACCATGGAATAGAAAACCTCTTCGGTATATAATCTGACATGTTGGCAATGGATATAAAAACATGTATGATAAACTGACAACATATTTCGGGATCCATAAACTTTGAGAAATGCTTTAAAACATCTAAAAATGTAATTGTTCCGTATACCCACAATCTTCTTTCAATTTTATAGACGTCTATTATTTCCTGTCCGATCAACAAATCTGTTTGAGATTGGGACGGTAGTAAGGCTGTAGTAATAAATATGACATAATTGTTCACCAAGTCCACGTTAATCTTATATACCGCATAAATTTTCTTCAAATCAGTTGTCTGTGAAACAGTTATCGCCGAACAATAATTTTGTAATTCAACTTCTTGGACTAAAATAGTTTTATAAATATCTTGTAATTTAGCAATCAATGCCTGTGTAGATTTATTCCATGTAGACGAATTGAAATTCTGTTGTTGTGTAATAATATGTTTCCTTCCATTCCTCCCAGGATCTGATGATGTGACACTATTGGCATCCTTGACATGTGTCGATTCTATATCTGATATCTCATTATAGGCCATATCAGTATTGTCAGTATTTGCGTTATATTGTTCTTCAATGAGTCCAAGATCCGGTTCCATGGATTGCTCTTGTTCAGCGGTATTTACTGGTTGTAATACAACATCAGACTGCATAGATTCCAATATGTTTGATTGTGTTCTAGCCGGCAAGAAAAATGGAGAATCAGGTATATCGACATTGCTATTCGCGTTTGCAACAGTGTCCAATAGACTATTTCCTGTATGGTTATTTTTTATTAAACCAGGTGTATTCGGCTGTTGTATATTTGCATTTGGTTGACAGTTGTTATTCACACCAATGTTCTTCATGCTGCTATTATTCATATTTCCGTGATCTGTAAGTCTACGTGTTATACTATGCGGTCTTGATACTGGTGTCTTTGATGGTGTATTTTGTAAGCTGTTGTTCCTTACAAAGCTATCTAAGAAATTACCAATTGGACTACCTTCTGTTTGTATCGGCACTCTCCGTTTCACAGTGCCCTCGTTATTGTGATTATTCGAACTAGAACTATGTCTCTTCTGATGTAAGTTTTCGTTATTGTGATTATTATTACTAGCTATGTTTATATCTGCAATGTTTTTTCCAGTAACATGCCTTTCTCTAATAACATTATTAGGTGAACCTCCCATGTAGTATCTAGTTGTATTTTTTTTCCTACTATTATTCTTTTTATGAATAATAATAATGTCTCACACCCTTGACTTATTTGTTCTAATGATAAAGAGAGGTTGATAAAAGCAAGGAATAAGATATTTGATATTTGTTTCTAGTACTTCTCCTCCTTCTTCTTCCTTTCTCCTACTTCCCCTTGTTAATTCTCACTCAAAATGATCTAAGGTTGTAATATGAAAAAAGAAATAATAATATTCTTTATATTCTTTTTTGATTTTTTTTTTTTTTTTAATATATTTCTTCTATGATTATTATTGGTTTATAGTTGCCAATAAAACCTCAAAAGTTGGCCCTTTCTTTAAATTTCAATAAAGAAACTAAAAATAAAATAAGAAATCAACTTTTTTTTTTTAAAAAAAAAAAAAAAAAAATGACAATAAAAAAAAAATAAAATAAAAAAGATTAACTCCTACTTGGTTCTTACCCTTTTGATAACTTAGTAAAGGGTCCCAAATCGATTCGTAAAGTTGAAATCTTCCTTCGCTGTTGTTTTTTTTTTTCCCTCCTCGGTGCTGCTAATGTTGCTTGCTGCTGCTTTTGCATTTTTCTGTTTTACAATTTACTTGTGTTTTATTTTTTATTTTTTTTTTTTTTCTGCGCTTTCCTTTGGGCTTTTTACGCAAGTACAGTAACTTTCCCGATTAGTTCTGCGAGTGTTTCTTAGAGGACCCTGAGTAATACAAAAAACAAACAAACAAAATATTATCAATTTCTGTGTGTGTGTGTGTTTTTTGGCCCTTCGAAAACTATGTGAGGTATTAAAAAAAAAAAAAAAATCAGTAGGAATAAAACTTAACAAAGAGACGATCAATTATTATTATTTTATTTTTCTTTGTTTTCTTAGGCTCCTTTTTTTTTTTTTACCCTTGACTTTGAACAACACACTGATTGTGAGTACCAGGATTATTACTTGGAAATAAGAAAAGTGTGTAAAAAATTTTCTCTGGAAGGGCAACAAAAAAAACAACGATTAATAAAAAAAAAAATAATAGGAATAAAAAATTTTATTAACTCTTTCCTTTCCCGCGGGTGATTCAATGACAAAGGTGATGCCCTTCATTTTTTTTTTATTTTTATTTTTTTTGGAAATTTTAATTGACGGCAATATTCACTATTTGGGTAGATCATTTTTTCTGTTTTTCATACATAATTCAAAGAAAAAATTTCCCTCGGCTCTCTGCCTCTATTTTACACAATTTCGAGATCACTATCATCGCTATTTTCTTTAGGTTCAAAATGTTTTTTCCATATCGCTTCTCTTCTCTGTTTACGTTCTACACGCACCTGCTTTGAAGGAACAAGAGTGATATTTTCCTTTTTGTAATTGATTAGGTTGTTTATAATACCGGCTTTTTGTTTCGCTCTCTCGTTGGTATATTCTGTTGTTTTTGATTCCAAAACTCTTGCTATTTGACCCCGGGTGGGATCAAAACCTAGTCTTTGGATAATACCTGTTTGTAATGTCTTTTCAGTGACGTTCTTAACCTCTTGCTTATCCTTCAATTGTGATGATTGATCACGGGTATTCAGTGCCTTAATTAGCCTTTCATCTAATTTTGTATCCTTGATTTTACGTCTTTTGCTATCTAAGTTAGTTAGCATATCTGGGTCTTGAAAGTTTTCATCAAAGAAGGCCTTAGCTGCTTTCTTATTACGGAAATGATGGGCTTCCTGGTCTGATCTCTTCACCTCTTTGCTAGCATTCCCACGGTGATTGATACTAAATCCATTTCTGTTCGATGCAGTTCTAGATTGTTCCTTGTTTTTATACACAGATGGCTGAACACCCACTTTCGTAGGGGCCCCAAGGGCATAGGACCCACTAAGTTCAATTCTCTTGGCGGCAGTGCTTCTCATTTGAACCTCCCGGTGAAATTCGCAACAATGATCTGTCTTGATGTTGATTGGAGCACCACATTTTTTATTCTGTCCATGATTTACCACTGAACACCAGCCTATGTCTCTACTGGACCCAATTTCCAAAATACAATGGAAGTCGTGACCTATCCGTAAATTGAATGACTTGATACCATTTACACAGCCTGATGGTCTCCATGGAAGAATTTCTGGGTTTAAGATAGCTATAACATCACCTACTCTCAAATTATAATATCTCTCTACTGGTTTCTTGCCAAACACGTAGATATCTAGATTATGCTGGAAATTCGTTAATGTAAACTTGAAATACTTAACTGGTTTTGCCGCATTCGTTAATTTTACATCTTCTTTGGCACTAATAATACCAATTACAGCCCAGTTTGAGTATTGTGGCTCGGAGAATTTTGGTGGTTTAACCTTCGCAAACAATTTGTTAAGTCTCAAAATTTTTATATCATGTAACACTTCATTCAGTTTCTCTTTCTGTAGATATCTTTTCTTTACCCAACAGTTAGAATACTCTTCCAATTCCTCTACTATTTCAGGTTTAATTGATTTCGATAAATCTGCACCTCCAAAAGTGTGCACTCTGGTACTCATCATATCTTGGTACTTGCCTATTTTTTTATTTTCATGTGTTTTGGAATTTTGAAACTTGTCCATAAAATACGATGTTGTACCATCTTTAAGAATACCTTCCTCACTTAGTTTCAATTCATTAGGATTTAGTTCCATCTCTTTGGTTATATTCCTCTTAACGATTGGAATTTCGATATCCACGATCGGTTTTACAGTTTCTCGCTTAGGAGATTGAGGTACTTCTACTTCACCACGGGTATTAACACCTTTGAGATTGGGATCTACAAACTTGTTATGTGCACGCCTTTTCTTTTCTCTTAACCTCTCGATCAGATCTTGTTTTTTCCTCTCTATCATCTCCAGTTCCTTTTGGATATCGGGTACTTCACCTTCATCTGATGACATTTGATCAAAGCTGTCAATCTTCTTGACCTCTCTAGGATCTTCATCAATTCCTAACATATTTTGCAATGATCACTGACAATTATTATAGTTGATAATGAAACAACTTATTTCAAAGATTATTAGATCTGATAAAAAAAAAAAAAAGACAAAATTACTATCTTATTGGATTCAAATAGAAGTAAGGGGTGACAAAGTGTCTTGACAATATGGAAATAAAATTAACCAGTTTCGAATAATATAAGATTCTATTTTGATTATCAGAATAAAATTTAATTTGAAATTCACGCAATACATTCTCCATCGCAGTTCTTTTTTTTCTCACTCTGAGATTTGATTTTTTTTTTCTAACCTTAAGAAACCGAGTGCGAGTAATAAGTTTTTACTTTTATTTTTCTTTGGTGATTTCGGTGTTATCATCGGTATTATAAGGCAAAGGTTAATAAATATGTGTACAAAAGCAGCTCATATGATAGTAGAAAATTGATTAAGTACTGTTTAGTGGTGTTAAAATTTTAGATAACAAATGCAAATAGAATTATTGAACTTCTATATAGGTGGAAGGTGTACGTAAATGCATGAAACAATAATAACAATAATAATAACAAAAGAACTATAGAATAAAAATTAATGTCACAATTGAAGGTAAAAAGAAAACGTTCACTGTTTCTTTTCTTCTTCTTTCTTTTGTTTCAGTTCTTTCCAGTTTGGACAATATTCTTCCAGGATCATCTTTAATTTTGGTCTCTTGATTGGTTTCGATAGGAATCCATTCATTCCGGCTTCTAGACATTCTTTGATATTACTATCATCAGCAAAAGCTGTAAGCGCGACGATGGAACCTGTATATTTCAGATCGTTACGGATCATCTTTGTAGCCAATAGACCATCGACCTTTGGCATTTGGACATCCATGAAGATAAGATCATATCCGTCGTTTTGCTCAATGAGACTTTTGACTTTATCAAACGCGTCTTGACCGTCACATGCAAGATCAATGTTGTCAATACCTTCCAAGTTCAACATACGCTTGATGACTTCTTGGTTAACGTGATTGTCCTCGGCGACAAGAATTTTGAAGTGTTTATCCACCACTGCAGCCATAGTAGGAACATTTCTGCTAGACGTAGCAGTACCTGTACTTTGCAAGAATGGTCTGTCAAGATGGACTTTACCTTCAGTTGGAGCAGGTGTATCAGATTTGGACGCTATTTCAATACCTTCTTTACCCTTATCTCCCTTATTGTCTTCTTCTTCAGGTTTTTCTTCATCCTCTGATTTTATCACTTCAATCTTTAAGGATGAAGCTCTACTGTCAGTTGATCTTCTTTCAGTTGACGTATTAGCCAATCTTTCGACACTTGTTCTAGATTTTCTGCTACGCAAGCTACGTGTTGTATCCTTGAACTTCACACGTCTGTTCTTTTTACTTTGCGGGTTAAATTCATCATCAAATGGTTCTTCAACATCATCAAAGCTGATCACCCTTGTTTGCTTCAAAGGAACAGTAAATGTAAACTTACTTCCAACACCAACTTCCGATTCAAGTTTCATGGTACCATGCATCATAGTAGCCAGCTGCCTACAAATAGACAGACCTAGACCAGTACCACCGTATTGACGAGAGAGTGTTTGATCACCTTGAACAAACGGTTCAAAAACAGATTCATGAAGTTTTGGATCAATACCGGGACCGGTATCTTGAACCTCGATAGCGAACACCCATGTTTTTTGATCTTTAATTTCGGTTCCCAGGGCATCATTATTATCTTCATATAAACCGGGCGTCTTCTTAAATTGTGTATTGAAAAGTGCATTGTCATATGAGCTGGTACTGGAAGATACAATAGAAGAGAGATCGTCTTGGTGCTCATAATGATTATCGTCATTATCATCTTCAGCATCATGGTATTTTTCATTCAATTTAGAGCTGGAGGATGAGTTTGAATCTGAACTTAGTTCTTGTACCTTTAAATCATTCTCATTGCTTGTATCAACTACAGGAGGACCTCCTTTAACTTTAATTAGTTTGTAATCATTAGATTTCGTCGCCTCTTCATCGTATTCACCGAGGAGTTTAATTCTAACATCAACTTTACCGTCAATAGGTGTGAATTTTAGGGCATTCGAGACCAAGTTCATAACAATTTGTATAATTCTATTAGAGTCACCCCATAAAACCATGGTTCTCATAACATTAGGTGAAAGAATGATAGAGAGTCTGACATGTTGATCTTTAGCAACTTTACCAAAAATTGACTTGATTTGTAAAGCAACATCTGTAATGCAGAAATTTCTTTTTTCCAATGCTGTTCTTTTTAAAACATTTTTAGAAAAGGTTAACAATTCTGTTAAAATATGCAAAAGTAATTCACCAGATCTGAAAATCAACTTCAAACTATTTCTAATCTTGGTAATGTCTGTTTCTTCCATAGATATAGCAGTCATACCTAAAATACCATTCAATGGAGTTCTCAATTCGTGAGAAATATTGGCAATAAAGACAGTCTTGGCTTCATTCGCTGCTTCAGCTTCAATTTTTGCGGCTTCCAACTGTTTAGTTCTTGCCCTAACTCTATCTTCCAATAATGCATAGTGTTGATCCAGAGCGTCTGTCATCGCATTGAAGGTATTAGTTAAATCGGACAATTCATCTGAAAATAAAATTCTATAATCTGGCAACCGGGCCTCATTCAGGTTTGTTGATGTTGTCAAATATCTTGATCTGGAAGACGATCTATCGGCATCACTATGACGACGCGATGACTGCGATGCCTGCATGTCGTGTGATAAGGAGCCATCGGTAGCATAGTTGCTATCACTGGCAGAATCCTCGATGTTTCTATTTTTTTCTCCGAGTGGTAATCGGTTAACAAAATTCAATTCACTGATGTCCTTTCTCAATGAGCTTGTTCTACTTCCTGATCTGCTGCTAGACGCACCACCAGCAGGTCGTAGACCTCTACCTTCCGCAATAAGTTCGGTAGCTTTTTGTAATCTCACAATGGGTTTAACAGCCCAGTGAGCTAATGGAAGTGTTAATAATGACATGAAAACAGCGATACCTACCACTGTACCACTGATAATTTTTGTCAACTTTGTTGACGGGGATAAAAATACAGATTCAGCCTGTGAAACAACTGCAACCCAATTGACAAAGTTGAATGAGCATGGATAGTAGCCTATGGCGACATCTTTGGCATAGAAAAATTTGGTTTTCTTGATTGAGCCTCCTTTCGCTTGTTTAAAAGCACCATTCAAAAATGAACTATTTCGGAGAGGAAAAGTTCTATTTAATATTGTCGGCGTAACACCATAAGGCGGGAAAACAAAATGATATGAATCTATTCGACTATAGTTTGAATATCGCGCTGATACAATAGCAACATTTGACTTTTCTAAAGCTGTAGTGTCATTAAAAACACTTCGGAGACCCTCCGCTGACATAACAACGGTGATGTACCCGTATACTTTTAATTCAGAAAAAATGATAGATGGGTTTGCAAAAATTGGCAAAGACATCGACATTAAATAATCTGACCCGTTCAAAACCGGATCCGTAAGCATACCGTTTGTCATCAACGATGATGGCAGTGGTACGTTAGAAGAAAGTGGGAACAGCTGGTCCAACACATCTTTCGGTACAAGATCACCAGTACCATTATTAGTAGTATTCAATACTGTTTTAAAATCGTAATCATAAACTCTACTCAAAAAGAATAGGTTTGAGGAACTTAGAAATTTTTGAATAACACTGATAGAATCTTCCCAGTTTTCATCAGTCTTGTTACCGGCAACATAGTTTGCCAACGCATTCTGTAATGTGTCCCTCGAGGATATCCAGTAACACTGGTAATACAAATAATTCAGCGTTTGGTCCAACTGAGATGATTTCAACTGCGCAGCAATATACAATCTATCAGACCGCAGATTCTTATAGTTGGATGTGAAGTAAACACCAGTAGTAACAGCTAAAATTATCAAGGACAAACATGCCACAATACTAACTAAGGCTGTAAGTTGCGCTCGAATACCGATTCTAAACGGCGGCTTGAATATTGCCCGCTTCCTTTTTCCGGCTTCTATAAAGTCCATTATTATAGACCGTGTAATAACTGAAAAAAAAAAAACTTAGAATTTTCAGTTCTTATGCTTTCGTTCCAATAATGATATTACGACTCTATTTTGGTTAATATTCTCTTTTTCGGTTATTCTCCAATCCTTATCAAGTTGTGTAAATTATTTCCTTCCGAAAAAAAAACTTCCTAATTTAAAATGAACGGATGATTTTCAAAAGATTTTCTAAAAAACTTATAATCTCAAAAGGTTTGGTTTGGAAATATACCTCTATTTCTAAAGTTTAATGTGATAAAAGATACGTCAAAGTAGATGAAGTATCACAAAATTTCATCTTCCATTTAAATTTATCTCTATGGTACAATTTTTTTTTGCTTTTTTTTTTTTATCCTCCGCCTCAAAGCTCCGCCTGCTTTTTTTTTTTTTTTTTTTGATTTTTTTGCCTGAGTGACGCGTCGCTGGCAAAATGACGTCATTTTCATGGTTTCTGATTTTAAGAAAATCACTATATATATTTATATAGTGATTTACAATATAATGCATACTCCATCCTATCTATCTATATATATATATATATATATATGAATTAGAAGGAGTGTATAACTAATGGTATTGAAAAACGCTGTATCTTCATTACTCTTATAAAAAAAAATTATTAAATTTAACTCTCTGCTTGTTTTCATTTTTTAATAGTTGTGCATCTAACTGATGAAAGATAACTCTAATAGTAATAATAATAATAGTAGTAGTAAAAATAAAAATAAATCAATCTATAATAATACCAAAAAAAAGAAGAAAAAATAAACATTAAAACCAATGAAATAGAAATAAAAGATAAAATTAAAACCAACAACAAGAGAGAATAAAAAGAAAGGAAAAAGAGGATGAGAAAATAATATGTGAACTTTTTATTATTATGTTAGCATATAACCCAATGCTAGAACTTGATCATCTGAAATTGTATTTTGTTTTATTATATGTGTGATCGATGCAATCATCGTACCCATGGTCCCATTAATCTTATGGAATGTTTTCTTGATAATTGAAATTGTATTCCTGAAAATCCCTTGATTAGGAGATTCACCAGCACAATAATCCTTTGTGTGACCAATCGAAGGATTGTTTGAGGACCCCGAGGTAATTGTACCAAAACCTTTATGTCCACCGGCTGCATTCTTGAGGTGTGGTGTATCCTTTGGAACTCCGTAAAATAGAGTAGTGGTTATTATATATGTAGCGCAGTACCCGATACTCACACCGATTGTCAAAGATATACCCCATGTTAACCACTTACTATAAGAATATGCAGGAGTTTTATGCTGCCTCCTCCTTTTCTTAGGGTTTTTCTTGAATTTATCTTGACTGTCAAGTGAATTATAGCCACTTGAAGAGCCACTAGCAAACGCGATCTCTTCGCAACCAGAAATTTCTTTATTTTTTAGTTTCTTTACCAGCTTCTTGGTATAGTGAAACATTTTAGTCATCTCATTCTTATTGGAAATAGTCACTGGTGGATACATCAATACAATCATTTGATTCTTCAAGAAAGTCTTGAGAATATTTTTGACTTTTAGTCTCTGCTCAGATTCACACACGGGTATTATTGGTATTTTGTCCGCATATTGTATAATTCTGTTCAATAACGACACTAATTCCTTCAACTCCTGGAATACAATCACAATACCCAAATGGTTACTGAAATCATGGGCACTTATTCCTACTGGTAGTTCGAAGTGTTCTTTATAACTATCTGGTATGGTGTCATAGAAAACTCTACCAGGTCTCCCGATAATTAGTAGTGTCTTCAGTTGAGATGTCTTGTATGTCAACGACAATTTAGGCATCACAAAGGATGTCGACGATGACCCAGTACTCCTGGCAAGACTTCCCGTAGCAGATAATTCACTCTCTTCAAATACACATGTTGCATTGTACTTCTCTGCGCGGTTTTCTGTGGCGGAGCGCGAAATTGAGTCATCCCCGGCCCCACCCACAAGAACCTCATCGCCGCCCACTTTACTTGATCCAGTTTTGGAATTCATGACATAACCTTCATCTGTGGTCATATGAAAGTTCTTATACTGTCTTGGTGGCGGCAACTCCACCACTTCCTCTTCTTCAGAAGTATCCGATGATGACAAGATACTTGTGGAGTTGTTGGTTTGGTTAGTGATCTGCCTTGTAATACGGTTTCCATTATTATTGTCCTCAGGGATTTCTTCCAACTCAACACTTGCAACAGGTTGCCAAGAATCTCCCAGGGACTCTCCTAGTAAGGACTCATCCTGGATTGTCGCTCCTGTTTCCACCTCTGTCGCTTGTAATAACTCCATTATTGAGTTATGTGGGTCTAAAACACTTGCACCGGCACTGTCTTTAACAGTACTCTTCATTGGTAAATGGGGTTTATGCTCCTGCTCTTTATTTCTTTGAAATCTTAACATAAATTCAATAATATTATAAGAAAGCAGATAACTTTCTTCAATATAATCTTTCTTTTCAATGTCTATTTTTATTATGCTTAATGGGTTTATTCTTAAAAAAAAAAATACTTTTCTATTTATAGCTTTTTTGTCTCTAACCAACAAATAAATGAACCACAAAAAAAAGAATTTATAAAGAAAAAACAGAATATTATATAGATATCGATATGTTATATTAACTCACCTGCACCCTGATTTATTTTTTCCAAGTTTAAAGTAGTAGTATATATATATATATATATATAACTTGGACAGCTATATAGATTGGCTTGTCTCTATCGATTCATTCTTTTTATTTAGATATTGAAGAAAACCAAACTTGTAAATAATACATGTAACATAACAAAGTGGAGAGAAAACTATAGTATTTGGTAATATAAGAAACGACTAGACAAGTTTAATCTCCACCATCAGAATGTGTTAAAGAGAAGTACACCCAAGCAAGAAGAAAAAAAGAAACTAAAAACTAAAATAGGGTCAACATGATATTGAAGAACACCTGCTAACAAAAAAAAAAAAAAAAAAAAAAAAAGAAAACTCAACTATTTAAGGGTGTTATTATTAACATCTATCAATTTATTATATAGTCACTTTTTTAACAATGGGAAAGAGGAGTAAGAGGAGATCATAGAGAAGAGAGGAGGGGGGGGTAAAATCTGAACACACTTGAATTCCTGGAAATCCAGAGGAAGCCAAAGGTATTCAAAATTCTTCTCTTCTATAATCTGTTGAGTAAAATTGAAGAGAAAGAGTTGGAAAGAGGAACTCATTTCAAGTTTTTTAAAGGATTCCTAAGTCTCTACAACGGTACTTATATTGTAGTATTAAAATGTTTCTTTTTGTTTTTCTTTTTTTTTCCCCTTGTATTTCTTGTTCTTTACAATACTATGTTATCGATAAGTCTTACTACAGTCTTGGT
The DNA here is from genome assembly GCA_030571395.1 of Nakaseomyces sp. UFMG-CM-Y6046. Classification (NCBI taxonomy): domain Eukaryota; kingdom Fungi; phylum Ascomycota; class Saccharomycetes; order Saccharomycetales; family Saccharomycetaceae; genus Nakaseomyces; species Nakaseomyces sp. UFMG-CM-Y6046. The sequence continues at coordinate 72,967 of JAJLXT010000046.1, read as the reverse complement.
CTGTCTATCAGTAACATATACAGCACAGCTGATAACTATCTCTTTGGATGGGTCGTAGTTGATGGTATTTAGCTCGTGTAGAGTAGCGTAGTCCGCGATCGATACATAGTCGACTTTGAAATCCCCACTGTCGATGTAAGGTTTCCATACAGTTTCGATTTCCTTGGTAATGTCGGTTCTGGAACTGGTACCGCTCTTAATTAACTGAGCTGCTTTGTCCAATCCTTTGAACAAATTTGCAGAGATTTCAAGTGATTCTGGACATAGGTACTTGTTTCTACTACTTAGAGCAAGTCCTGATTCAGCTCTGGCGATTGGCATTCTAACTAGCTTGGTGTTGACAAAGAGTTCTTTTACCATGGTATCTAAGACGATAAACTGCTGGATGTCCTTCTGACCAAAGTAGGCAACATCAGGTAAGACGATGTTCAGCAACTTTGTAACCACTGTAGCCACACCACGGAAGAAGTTAGGTCTGGTAGTACCTTCTAACATTTCACTAACACCGAGAACACTAACAAAGGGACCTCTTTGTTCGTTGACATTGAGTGGAATGCCCTGAGGATACATCTCATTTGCGTTTGGAGCAAACAAGACGTCACAATTGATGGATTCCAACAGTTTGATATCGTCTGGTAAGGTTCTTGGGTATTGGTCCAAATCCTCCCCAGGAGCAAACTGGGATGGGTTTACAAAGATACTAGCCACAGTAAAGTCATTATCCTTGACAGATTGAGAGATCAAAGTGGCGTGACCAGCGTGTAAGGCACCCATTGTTGGAACAAACCCAACGGAAACATTTCTTCTGTCACCAATGTCAGCTGTACGCCATTGAACTAATTCCTTCACAGTATGGAATACCTTCATGATTTCTTAGTATTTTTCAATTTGGTGAATAAGAATCAATTGATAACGAAACCCAATTTCAATTTCTATAGTTTTATTTTGTAATTCCAATTAATACAGTGCCTTTTTTGTTGAGGGCATCGATCTTTTCTGAAAGAATTTCACGATGTCCGATGGGTTCAAAAAGTGACTAATCGGTAAATAATTTTATCATCAATGAACATATTAACCCAATATTGAATACTATCATCTTTCTAAGATCTTGAAACAAATTATTTGATGAATCTGTATTTTTTGTTTTGTTTTTATTTATTTCTATGTTGGTTTTCATTAATTGATAAATACATAATAAACATGCTATTAAATGAAGAAAAATTTTAAAGAAAGAAAAAGAATGCTTTATATCATATGTGGTTAGAAAACAGTCTAGTGAATATCTTTATTGAGCCTCTAGAAATTCTGGAGCATCAACAAAATTGTCACCTTCACCATCAACATAAGTTATGTTCTTTTCAGAGACTTCAGTTTCTGTTTGTTCTAGACTTAGTTCGGCTAGCTCTTTCCTTAGTTGTGCTTGAGTCTTCAACATTTCAAGTCTGCCTTGGATACCCAATAAAACTGGGAGAGTTGAAGAAGACACTCTTAATGCAGATTTCAAATGCTTAGTTTGTTTTCTGATCTTCTTGTCAGTACTGGAATCCAACTCGGCACTCTTGTACAGCATCAACCATTTCAACCAGTTAGATACTACTGGATTAGTGTCCCATACATTTTGTTCTATTCTGTTTGCTAGTATAGAGAATAGTCTTATAGTTTGGTCATGATCCTCTAGTCTATTATTAATAAAATTGGAGATTCTTTCTTGTACCCAGGTCTCTAATTCAAGTAGAGATAGGATTTCATTATCTTCTCCTTCTATCAGAGCAGTAATCAGGCTACGACAGATCTTATCTTGACCTGCTTTAGTAATTTTTTTTGTTTTATCATTGGAGTCGTCTGCATTTTCAATGGTTATCTTTACCTCTTCGTCGACCTTCATATCTTCAGGAATTTTCTCAACGTCATTCTCATTAATATTAACTAAGCCTTCGCCGCTTATAATTTGCTTTATGGATAGATCCTTGAAATTAGGTTCATTTACATTTAACCATGATATTAGTAAGTTATTGCTTGAACTGGAAATGAAATCTATAATTTTAGCAGAGCCGGCTATCACAGTACCAATTGCGTCTCTCTCGCCTAGCTTCAAAATTTCAATAGCTTCTTTGTTAGCTAGCAGTGCTACTACATATTCGCCAAGGGGTAATATTTTGGCCACCTTTTCAACATTCCAACGGTATATTTCTTGTCCGGTTGCAAAGTCATAGACCACAATGCCATCTGAGGATTTCAATGCAATGTATTTATTATTGTCTAACAATACAACTTGAGAACAGGATGGTGCATCTATAGTGAGTTTAGTAGTAGCTCTTCTCTTGCTTGGATCGATGATGTAAACCTTGTCATCACTACAAATGGCAATGAAAATATTTTTCTCATCTGCTTGTAATACTTGGAAATTAATAATATTAGTGTCCTTGGTTTCACTAAATGTAAATGATTTCAGCTGTTTATTTTGATTGTAATGGTACTTTTTGGATACCATATTTTCATCTAGCAGCCATATGTGAGGTCCTTCAATGCCCATGCCAATGACTTTATCCTTACTTTTCAAAATATTCACAATATCTTTACCTGTCTCTGTGTAAACAACAACTTTTGATTGATCAAAAACGTTAACGAAATAATTTTCATGGTTCTTTCCAGAGTTTTTGACAGCTTCATTGCTATTCCTCCTCTTTGTCTTTCCAGCAGTTTCATTGAAACACCATCCAAAGAACTGCAATTCACTTAAGTTCAAATCATTAGATTCACAGTCGATGTGATTAACCAAAGAACTATTAATCTTATAATTGTTTTCTGGATCTAATGGGTAAATGTCAATGGTATTCTTCTTCATTATATCACCTTGATAGGCAAACTTCAACCCATCCTCCGAGAAACTAGAAACATCATTCAACATTTTGAGACTCTGTAGGTATTTTTATTCGTTTTAGCACTGGTGCTTTGACTTCGTATATCTTTTTGTATTGTTGCAGACAGCGATATGGGAAAAAAACAGAGCGTCTTGATAATCTATAAGCAATACACTGTTGTTTTATAGAGTCGTAAACCACTGAACAGTTCTCCAATAGTACAAAATTATCGAAAGATTATTATTCTGTTTATAACTGACTAAAAATGAGATTATTTTAAATACCTGTGCTCATCACTAAAATGAGATGCTCATCGCATTTTTATTTTTTTTTTTCCAATGTGAAAAAAAAAATTTTTGGCAAAATATTTATGTGCATTCCCTACGAAATAGAATTAGGTCTAAGTGAAAGGAAGAGCAGCTGTATAACATACACATATATAATAAGAGTTTTTACATAAATTGAAGCATTGAGAATTTGGAATATGTTATTCTTTTGATTTGTATAAGGAAGTGTCTCTTTAAATACTAAACATTTTTATTTATTTATTTTATTAAAACCCCTGAACATATCAGTTATAATCAAAATGTTGGAAAACGAGCTCTGCTATTCAATTCTCCAAAGAAAAAAAAAAAGAAGAGAAATTCATGATTTTGCATTATCGAATATTCAAGTTTGTTGAAGGTGTATTTTAGTATGTGAAAGGTTGTGAATATGCTTGAAAGTTATTGATCTGGGCGTTTGAATTACTAGTCTTTGCCGGAGAGACTTGTAATGGTAAATGGGGACTTGAATCATTCATTTTGGACCTCTGGGAGTCTAAACTACTTGTAGATGCGGATGGTGTTTGTCTTATATCACTTTCAGCCTTACAGTCTTCGTCATGGGCTAGAGAAGGGACATTTTCCAGCTCCTTCTTTATCACGTTAGGATTTATATTAATGTCTTTAACTGCAACGACAGTCTCTCCGGGAGTAGTGCTATTTGTCACTTCTTGTACTTCTCTTATATTTTCCAGCTCTTGCCTCGATATATTCTTTTCCACAGTTGCATGTTGTTCTTCATATATCTGTTCTTTCTCACTGGAAGATTTTGTAAATAATGGTGATAACACCAGAACCACTAATATTAATAGGGATATCCTAGGGTCCATCTCCCAGAACTTATCATATATATCCTGCACCCACTTACCAACACTGCTGCTCTTTATATCTTCAGGTATTATCTCTTTCACCACCTCTTGTATCTCTGGAACTGAAAATTCATCCGACCATTGTTCAAACCTCGTTGGTTCATCGAGCACACTATATGGCAACTTGTCAGCTAAGAACTTCCTCAACCCTTTCCACATACCAATAGTTACACTAACTGGAATACCATATTGTACAACAGGAGGTCTAGTCATTTTTTTTTTATATAAAGAAACAATGTTATATCCACCCTTTTTTTTTTATCTTTTCTTAGTCTAACCTTTCAATTAAGTTTTTTTTTTTGAATATTTATAGTTACGTTTTATTATTACCTTGTTTCAAACAAGTCTTGAATCCTTGCTAATTCACAAAAACCCCTTTCACTTATCCAATTCTTAAGAAAACAAAGATGAGTAAAAATTTAAAATACATTATTAATCTAAAAAAATAAAATAAAATAAAATAAATAATGAAATTAATTTAACCTTTTTTTCTTCTTTCTGGGCTCCCTTGCTGCAAGTTTCGCTTAACAACAAAAAAAAAATATTAGCACAGAGAGAGAGAGAGAGAGAAGAAAAACAATAACCTCGTAGAAGAACCACCCCCCCAAAAAAAAAGAATAAAAAAACCGACTGTGTGAGCACTGAGAGAGAAACGGTGGGGGCGAGGGGGGACGCTGGGGTGGAGGGTTAAGAAAAAAGTTTAACGGAACTTGGGTTCTACGCCGGTTTCTGTGGATGGTTCTCATAATGATGTAACAATGACTACTTAAATATACAAATACATAATCTTTATATATATGCACAAATTGATTAAGTATCTTATTACTTGGATGTTTTATATAGATGGATGTATAAATTGTTTGTTGTTGTTTCTTGCAATGAATGTATTTACTTGTATTTTTCACTATTTACATTATGTTATCTTTTTTCCAATTGGGAAAAGAAAAAAAATGTGGATAATATTTATGCAATGGAGCCAAGGCTCATGAGGATTAGTTGTAAGAGAATTTGTAAAGACCAAAAGCCGACTTTCTTGATTCTTAGTGACCTGCGTTGGTCGTCGGCTACATAATCTGCAAATGCATCGTATACTTCTGCACTGAGATCTTGCATGAGGTAGGAGTCGTACACGGTCCAAGAACCGTCAAAGTCAGCCATCTTTTTAACGACACGGCATCGTATTGGGATAAACGTTCTGTGGGAGTTTATGTAGCCCACTATGGGTCGGATAAGAGCGTTGTTGGTGTAGGTTAGTCCCGGTGCGAATAGTGGGACAGTGGCCTTCACATGGTTCAGTCTTAAAAAGAAATCCATTATGAAGTAATCGTCTGGCTCTATGTCTAGAGGACTGGGGCTTTGAGATTCCTTTCCAGGTATAATATTGTAACGCTTGGCCTCTTTCAATACTCTGTTACTGATCTCTGTTATTATCTCTGTTATCTGTAGTGCATCCTTGTTCGGTAGTAGCACGTCTCCTATCATATTGACCTTCCCCTCTGTGATCCATCCAAAGGGGCCCTCAATGCCCGCATTGAGGTGGTCAATATCCAGATTATCGACTCTGAATCTAGTGACTTTCCTCCAAGGAGATATGGGTGAGCTTTCTTCTTCATCATCGATGATGCTATTATTGTTATCCTGGTCCGGTATTTTGTACTTTCTGTGGATGGTAAACATGGAGTTATCGTAAGCACCGTTCATACTGTTTGCATTCAGTATATCATAGAACAGCCAGTGTTTCCGTAACTGCGGCAAGTCGCAGTTGAATATACTCACTTGGAAGGGTCTAAATCCATCGGGTTGGTACAAGGTGAACAGCACATCGTTCATCTTGAAGTTGGATATCTCAAAATCTCCCGGTTGCGCTACGTTCTTGTAGTTACGCGGGTCATCATTGGGTTTCCAAACTACATGTGTCCTATCCACGATGCCTCGCAGCCCCTGGATTGACACCTCATTAATTATACCTCTGCCGTTGAGCCACCTCCTAAAATTCAAGGATATTTCGACTTGGTCAATGGTCAAATCGAACTGTGTGTAGTTCCCGTTCTCAAAATCTTCCCTGTTGACAAGTAAACTTTCACTCAACGCCAGCTTCGCACGCTGTGCAGCCTCTGTCTGCGAACCCTTGGTGAAACTGTGTGGGTTCTCTGGTCTTCTTGATATAAACACATTTTTGAAAGTTATCTTACCAGAGGACCAATCTGGCACCACGGCATTTTCAAACACCACGGATAGTGCGCTGTTCTTGGTCAAAAAATTACCGACTTTCTCTGCAACGTATTCCTGGGCATACACTGTGTTCAACAAGTAAATCACCACGGACACAAACGAGGTGGTCCACACCATGAATATGATGAAGTTACTCACCACAATCCAAGATATAAACGCCCCAATATCATCGGTGTTAAACGGCCTGTTAACGGACCGTTTCAACAGCCAACGCAAGTTAATCTTGAATTTCGCAAACACACCAGAAGTCTGTGCCAATATCCTATCTCTCTCAGTAATAAACTTTAAAGAAATATTAGGTTTCTCTTTATCTTTCTCATTCTTCTTCAAATTCAAATTTTGTATATCTGGCAATCCCTTCTTTCTATCATTATTCCATATAGAATTATACCTTGTTGTGACTCTCCCTGTCGCGAGTCTCCCTGTCGCGAGTCTCTCTGTCGCGAGTCTCCCTGTCGCGAGTCTCATATGATAATACCCATTGTGAGAAACACCATGCATCAACCTCATCGCATTATTTCTCACACGCATAGCACCCCCACGCATGCCACCCACACCTATACCCAATCGTACCAAGAACATCCCTCTCTCTATCTAATACTACAATGTCAAATGAACAACTCTACTCAATATCAAGAACTAGCAACATTAATTATAAAATATGTGTGTATAATACTATTTTTTTTTTTTGACACATTTTTAATTACAAGTTCCCAAATGATATACAGTATATATTACCACTCAACTCAGCCCCCTGCATTGATTTCTAAGTAATCCCCCCACACCATACTATATAACACACACAAACACAGAAGTCTCTTATACACCGGAACCTTGGGTATCTCTCTCTGTCTCTCTCTGTGGTGGTAATCGTCTCATATAGATTGAATTTATTTTTTTTCTTTGTTGCTTGTATTTTTTACCCGGCTACAGTTAATTATGGGTTTCGTTCTATATGACTGTGGACTGTACGTGTATATTGATATTAAATCACATGGGGTTTACGTTTAGTATTATTTAGAATGTGACTGGTTACGTAATGTATGATTTTGTGCTTTTTTTTTTCTGGTCGTCGAGATTTTTTTTTTTTCACTTTTTTTTTTTTTTTCTTTCTTGCTTTCCAGTTTGAGTAGTTTTGTTCAGTTTTCCTCTCTGATTTATTATTCAATTGGAGGGGTGTGTATTTATGTCAATTCAATTGTATTACATTTATATTTCTATTACATTTTATACATATATATACAAAACAAATCACCACACCAAACTAAAATTTAACAATGGCTGAAATTCCAGAAAACGCTAACATTACTATCTTGAACAGAAATGAGAAGAAGGCTAGAGAGATGATCTCTAAGTTGGGCCTAAAGAAGGTCCCAGGTATCATCAGAGTTACCTTCAGAAAGAAGGACAACCAGATCTACGCCATTGAGAAGCCAGAGGTCTTCCGTTCTGCTGGTGGTAACTACGTCGTCTTCGGTGAACCAAAGGTCGACAACTTCACCCAAAGACTTGCTGCTGCCCAACAACAAGCCTCTCAACAAACCGCTACCAAGACCCCAGAAGACATTCAGGCTGACTTGCAAGCTGCTGCTGACGCTAACGAAGGTAAGACCGAGGAGGCTCCTGCCGCTGACGACGAGAACGTCGACGTTGGTGACTTGAACCAAGATGACATTGACTTGGTTATTCAACAGACTAACGCTTCCAAGGGTCAAGCCGTCAAGGCCTTGAAGGAACATAACGGTGACATTGTCAACGCTATCATGTCTTTGTCTAAGTAATTTGTCTAATTTTATATAATCTTTTATATATATAGAATCGACTAATTAAAACTTATACCTTTTTTTTATTCAAAAAGATTTATTCAATAATATATATATATATATGTATATGTATATTTATGTAATATCTATTTCTATTTCTATTTCTATTTCTTCTCTTGTTGTATCTGTTCCTCTTGTTGTACTTGTTCCTCTATCTTGAAAGTACAGTTGGGACATACGTATCTCAATGGTCTATTGACAAGTCTGTATGCACCCGTGTGTTCGTTACATTGCGGACATATGATGGGTCTTGGTGCCATCTCGTCGCCTCCTGATAAGACACCCAAAACTTTGTCAAACCACACATCACGTTCCTTAGGGTCCTTCAACTTGGACTCGTTTTGTTTCAACTCAGTTAATTGTTTCTGTAAGTCCGTCAATTCGTTGTATTTCTTGCTTATCTCCTCATCCATCAGTATCACCGCATCCTCAGACTGCGTCTCCCCAGAGGAAAATCTCTGAATGATAGAATGTGTGGCATTGAAGTTGGTCTCCTCCTTCAGCTTGTCCAGCTTCTTCTGATGAACACCGCGCAGATGTGCTAATCTTCTCAACTTATACTGATGGTACTTGGAATATAACTGGTACACGAGCCATTTGAACAGCACCAACACGGCTATGGAGCCAAGCCCACTACCGCCACTGATCAACGCTTGGCGGTACTCCAAATGCACATATGCCATAACCACCATCGTGGCAGTGATGCCCAGGTAGGTGATCTGCCCTTGTAACTTACCGACACGGGCCTGCCCGTTCTTTATCGATTTGTCTAATTCATGAATCTGTTGTGTGATCTGTGACAGGTCAGCGGTATATCTCTGCACCAGCGACTTCCTTGAAAACCACAGCATCGCTACAGTATTGAAATGTTCTCAATTGAGTTATCGTATTGCTATTTATCTTTACAAATACCTTCTTTTTTTATTCATAAAGTTAACACATATGAGTTTATTTTATATTTATCTGTTGCTCTTGTTTTTTTGTTTTTGCCTTTATTGCTTGGAATAAGAATAAGAAAAAAAAAAAAAATGGCATAGTGTGAAATTGAAAACGTTTTGTAAAGCTTGGTGTGAACTCAATCCTTAAAACCCAATACACCATATACAAAAATAGCCAAAGAAGAATATGCCATCGGTGCCGATCAGTTATGACCAGTTACATCTTGCCCAGCGTGGTGATGAGGTACCCGCGCAAGAGCGCTCAATTGAAACTCCGCTGGGTCGAATGATAGTGGAAATACAAGGTTCTTTGGAACTGCCGTCTGAAATTGAGGCAAGCAACGAGTTGTATAGGTCGGTGGATGGCAAACCGACGGTGCAGTTTGGAAATCTAAGTATAGAAGATAATGACAAGGCCATTTTGTTCGTGGGTAAGAAACAGAGGCTTCTCGGGAAAGTACTGAAACTGAACCCCCCACTGGGGCTACTAAAATTTAATGATGATGGGACTAATGTAGAGCTTTTAGATGTAATAGAATATAAGGTTTTGTTTTCTACTAGACCACTACCTATAATGTAATATAATACCACTATGCCTTGTCCTCCATTGAAGCATACTTGTACCACCCTCAGGCCAGTGAAGACCATGCCATTGAGTTGGTTAACAAGATGATTGACAATTATCTGAAGTTTGACAACCTGGATGCTGTCACTTTGATCTCTTTTGCTAATGCATATGCTTTGAGACCAACTCAAGTTACTGAATGTTTCAAGGATAACTTACCTGCAGCTGTCTCAAAGGCAGTGGCTTCAACTGCTAAGATGACACCACGTTCATAATATATGTTTTTAACGTGTCGTGCAAGAAAAGAAAATTATATGATATTAGAAAAATAATTTTAGATTAATATAATTTGATATTATATTAAGTTTAATATTTTACAGTTGTGTATTTAAGTTTCTTTTTTCTTTTTTTATTTGTGGATACGATAAATAAAGTAGAGAATCTATATGGGGATTTGAAAACTAGAATGTATTGTTAATAACTGCAAATATCTGTCGTCGAGAAAGGGTAAGAAAAATAATAGTTAATAGTAAAATGATAATAATAATAGTAATGGGGGGAAACACTCGTTAAAATAATCTTAGTTTGATTTTTTTCAGGGAAAGAGATAATAAAAGAAAGTCATATCAAAATTGCTTTTTTGTTTTGTTGTTGTTTTTTGTATATCTTCTGTAGTTATTCCTTTTAACAAAAGGCTTGATTATCTTTAATGTGTAAAGAAGTAGAAACTCAATAACAGACAGAATACAACACTTAATGCCATGTTGAATTTGTAATCTTCCTCTTGGGCTCTTGGAATAACTTGTTCATCCCACTTGGTTCTTTCAACTGTCTTCAAGTATGCAATAGTTTCTCTTGGTTTCACACCATATGGCAAGTTGTCCTGGTACATCTCTTCGATGAATTGTTCTATCTTGGCAACTTGGATGTTAAACTTCAAGTAGTTAGGGTCCTCGACTGGTAGACGTTGCTTCATATCACGCAAGTAGTATTGGAAAATCTCAACACAGCCCTTCAAAGTTCTTGAGTTCAAGATCAGGTGGCAGGTGGTACCCTTTCTGATCTTGACATTCTTCTGTAAGACAGTTGGGTTGTTGAAGACCTTAGCCAGTGTAGCAATGGCCATAACCTGTGGGATGGCACAGAATTGGAAAGAGGACTGCTCATGGACAGAACTTAGATACGTTAGCACATCGATGACGTGAGTCAATGCATTCAGAACCAAGTGGTTGATACATTCAACACCTTTCTTAGTGTTCTTTGGCTCTCTGAAATCGGTCAATTTATTGGCATACTGGGACCACACTTCCTTTGGCCAGAAAGAACGACCATCGTGCAAATCTTCGGCATAGTCTCTGATGATGTTAGTCTTTTGCAAGAACAGACCCATGCTCTCGTAAAGTTGGAAGCTGTGTTTACCATGGTACAGATCATCGGAACCGAACCCGGCAAGCACAACCAACTCTGTCAACCCGTCACCGACCAAGCCGGCAACGTAGTGGCAGTAAGTATCGTAGTCCTTGATGGTTTGAACACCGTTCAAGTTGAAATTCTCGTCAAGAATGTAGTCAGCCATACCGTTACCCATTAGACCAGTGATCTTCTTGATAACTCTCTGGTACTCGGGTTTCAACTTGTGGTACTCTCCAAGGATAACAGGGAACTCTGTAAGCACCACACGGTCCTTCTCCTTCAAGTCGTTGCCATCAAACGACCAGTCTCTGGTATCCAATTTGGAATCAAACTCACGAAGAGTCTTCACCTTCAATTGAGGCTGGATAGTCATGTCATCCTCTATAGTATCCAATGCACGCAAGACCAAGTAGAAAACCATGATAACGTTACGCAACTCCGGGTGCAACTCCATAATCACAGCAGCAAACGACCTAGAGGTCAAATTCAACAATTCATAACATCTAATCAAACCTGGAGTCGCAGTGGTATCATTTGTAGTAAACAATGGATGTCTAATAAACTTCAACTTCAAAGCAGCCTTCAACTCCAAAGGATGTACCAACAATTCCAACGCTTTACTCATTTTATTGTTTTTTTTGTTCTTTATCAAAGGGATAATATATTTTATATATGTGATAATAATTCCTTCCTGCTGCTCTCTAAATCAAAAAGAAGAAATAATAAAAAGAATCAATTGTTATTAGAATGTATTATATTATATTATATTATAATATATTATAATATATTTAGAAGAAGAAGATAAAAAATTCCCTCTCTTCTTACTCTCTCTCTCGCTCTCCCGTTCCAAGTGTGTGTCTCTTTGATCTCGTTTAAGTTTTTCAACTACTCTCTCTCTCTCTCTTTTTCAATTTTTTTTCATTCATTCACACACTCTATACATTTTTAGGGTTGTGGGATTCCCTTCCCTTCCCTTCCCCCCCCTTCACCAGTGTCTGTCTCTCTAGCACTTATATCTTTAGGGTTTAGGTTCTGTCTTCCTCTCTCTCTCTCTCTGCATGTGTCTCTGCGTGTGTCTCTACATGTGATTATATGTCCCCCTCCCTCTCCCTCGAGATACACACACCGATACAGAGAGACTGGGCCACACCGATAAAAGCTGCGGATTAATTATTTTTTTGTTAGAGAAAGAGCGTGCACGCGGGCCCTTCATCCAGGGTTCTTTTGTTATATATATGTATATATTATATATCTATTTTTTTTAGGGTTTGATGTCTGTTTAGGGTTTGTGTTTATGTTATCGGATATAAACAAGTTCATCGTAGCTGGAGCAGTTGCAGTGCGTCGTTGGTGATTGCGTGGGTGATGGCGTGGAGTTCGTGTGGTGTTGGTCTGGAGAGCACGTATGAGGCTACCTCGCGTGGGTCGCGGGTCTCTGGTCGTCCGATGCCGATGGCTAGCTTGTTGTAAGGTGTGCGGGTGTGTGATTGTATGCTCTTGAGGCCGTTGTGGCCTCGGTGGCTGGCATTGGGCCCTCTGAGTTGTATCTTGCCCGGTACGAGACTCAGTTCGTCGTGGATCACAGTGAAATTTGTTTCCTTGATGTTGCTTCGTTTTAGTAGTTGGTTCCAACTGGGGACGATGCTGGCACCGCTGAGGTTTATATAGTCTATATCTGACCGGATGAAGGTGAACGGTCCGTTGGTGTATACGTGCACGCGACCTTGTCGCGTGTACGTGCCACCAGGTGCCAACAGGTCTTTCAGTTGGTCTAATACATAGAGGCCGATGTTGTGTCGTGTGCCGCGGTACTTGGGTTCAGGGTTGCCAATGCCGGTGAAACACCAATGACGGCGTAGAAACATTGTGTGTTTCATTTCTTCTTCTTCAAACACTCGAACTTTCTCGTTGTGTAATTATATATGCAAAAAAACGATATTTATTCCCTTTAATTGTATTGTTGGGTTTATGCTTGTTTGTTCCTTTTTTTGTTTTGAATTTTTGGATTTTTGGATTTTTGGATTTTTTCAGTTAAAATAAGCTTTTCTTATTTGAATTTTTTTTTTTTTTTTGTTGCTAGTAATGAAAATGGTGTAAAAGGTTGTCTTCGTCACAATTGAACATACATATAACAAGAGCATCTGCACAAACAAGATGCTGCGAAGTGGTATACGGTCTTTGCACAAGGTGGCCAAGGGTGCTGACTCGGCAGAGAGAGTGGTAGCTGACATAGCTGCAAAGTATGTGGAGCGGACCAAGGCACTCGAGCCTGGTCTCAAGATCCGCGCTATGCCAGAGATTAAACGCAGGTATGTGGCGAGATACAATGAAAGGTACGTGCTGCCGAGCAAGAAATGGGCTGAGAAGAACTGGAACGTGACGGATGTCGTTGACGGTGGCTCAGAGTTTGATGCCGCGATGATTAACTCCAAAGTTGCCGCCGAGAAAGTCAAACGATATGAAAGTGGCAGGAAGTTTGAGTTTGATCCCGCTAACTTACTGAAACACCCGCTTGACAAAGGTGACATTGTGTTGTTAAAACAGTCGTCCAGAGAATTGGCGATGTGTGTCAACTTGCCAGTGTCAACGACGGATCCGCGCTACACGTTTGCGAAGATAGACGGGAGTATCATATACGCTCTGAGGTCATCTGTCTTACTCCGAATCCCCAATAAACTACCCACAGGTGTCAGTGAACTCATTATACAGGAGCATAATCATAATTACGAGAAGGTGGGGACAGTGAAAAACTCGATTAACGAGGTTGAAATCCTGCCTACCTTGGCTAGACAGTTGGTGGTACGATATACACCCTCCGTGATTATGAGATATGGGACAGATCAGTTACCTGTTGTGTTGAAGAAACTTGAGTTGCTACATCGGTACTTGCAAGATCCAAAGGGAAGCTACCACATCACATTCATATTTTTGGTTCGATTGGTTAAAAGCATGAACATTATGAAAGCTACTGATGCTATCAGTGGTGATCAATATATGCAGGGGTTAGTATCTAATTCCAAAGAAAGATCTGTTACCAGTGTTGACCCATCAGTTCTTTTATCTACTTATTTGGCTATTCAAGAGCAACAACAAGAAAATTTATGGGGGTCGGTCAATATCAATTCAGCACTGTGCTTTCCAACTTCAGTAGCTGTGCTCCCTTTGCAATCCACACATATTTATTATGAAAAAATAATAAGCAAGCTCAAGAGTGATAATTTTGCAGATATACGACGCTTTGCAAAATGTGTAAATTCGCATGATTTTAGAACTATTGATGCGGAATTTAAAAGTGTCGTTGATTTGTTGAAAAATTACGCTGCGGGGAACTTCGAGAATAATATCAATGTAACCAATCTTATCAGCAAACTCATCAGACTTACGAACAGATACATGAATCGGGATGTTACTAAGGAACTATGTGACGAATTACTTGTATTTATTTCTTCGGCAGATAAAAGCAATAACTTGATTCTCAATAACAAAGATCTGGAGCTACCTGGATCGTCATTGAGAGTGACTAATGAAGACAAAGTATATAAAATGGTAACAGCTCCTACAGTTAAGGAAACTGATAGATATGATTTTGGAGATATGCCAGTTTATTGTATTGATTCTGAAGTTGCACATGAAATTGACGATGGTATTTCTATCGAAAAATTATCCGATAGAAGGTATAGAGTTCACGTCCATGTTGCTGATCCGGCTAGCTTGTTCCCAGAGTCTTCTAATTTTTTAAACATAGGAATTAATGATGATGTCTTGGGAATAGCCTTGAAAAGAGGATTTACAAGTTACTTGCCAGAGTTAGTTCATCCAATGCTTCCTGAGTCATATTGTAGGGCAACTGACTTGGGAAATGATGGCAAGAAAACCAACACCATATCGATATCCCTTGAACTTGATCTGTATGGGAAGAGGAAAGTGAAGATTGATAAGAGAACCTTTCGGATAAGATTAGGTCGAGTATCGAAATTTCCTTCTGTGACATACGACAAGGTGGATACGATTCTCAGAGGAGAAGAAACGGGCGTTAGTACTAAAGACTACCAAAATCTCTCTATGTTAAGTGAAATTGCAAAACGATTGCAATATTGCAGATTACTGGAAAATGAAGCAATCATTTTTGGGGAGGGATTCAATAAAGGTATGGTTAAATTGGAACAAGATGAACACGGCCAATTAACAAAGCCAGCCTTTTACGATCAGACACAAACGGAGTCTACCGTGTTGGTTTCTGAATTCATGTTACTGGCGAATTCGTTAACCGGTAGATATTTCAAGATGAATAAGATACCTGGTATTTTTAGATGTTGTAGACCCTTAAATATGGGGAGTACAGCTGCAAACCAATACAAACAAATGCAGAAACAAGCCAAAGATGGAAAATTCCCTACAATAAAAGATATCACCAAGATATCCTCACTACTAAACTCCAGTTTCTATTCATCACGTCCATTTCCACACAGCATGATCGGAGCTAAGTTGTATATGCAAGTTACATCACCAATGAGACGTGGTCCTGACCTTATCAATCATTTACAATTGCATAGACATTTAAAGAAGCTCCCACTATGTTTCAATCAAGAACAGATGGACTCTATGATGTGGTTAATTCAGTCCAGAGCCGACATAATAAAGGACATTAGCCGCCGTTGTGCAACATATTGGACGTTGAAATACCTTGCCCAACACATGACAGGTAAAACACATAGCGTGATTGTCACATCTGTACCACAGGATGGTACAGTACGTTGTGTATTGCCAGATTATAGTATGGCTAGAGGTACACTGTTGTTAACTCCAAAACAGATGGAGAAAGCTCCACGGATCGGCGATATCGTATCATCATGTAAAATTGACAGCATATACCCACTAGATGGAATATTAACCCTGGTAGTGGAGTAACCAAATTCTGCATAGCATTATATATATTTATACTTATAACATGTAAATAGTAATGATAGAAACGCATTTAATTCATTCGAAGATACATATTCATATACATATGTCAAACTTAATATCATTCAACACGTTACTATATTACCCGTTCTGCTACAAAGTTTTTTTTTCTTGTTTTTTTTTTTCGCTCTCCATGGACGCTCAATCGTTCAATATTTTGAAAAAAAAAAATAAGAAAAAAAGGATTGCTGGACAGTTGTTTTTGGATTTTAAAAGACGTTTTAGAGGACCTTTCAGTAGTTTTAGAAGACGATATAGAGTTAGTTCAGATCAATCTTGAGCGAAAGTATTCATTTTTGGCTTTGTTAGAAGGAAATTGAGCAAGAATTGACGGAGATATGAGTCACGGAAGAAGAGAGGACTCGGCTCTAGATTTTGAAGACACCTATAATGGGTTTGGAGAGCACGAGTTGGAAGAGAATGACTATTTAAACGATGAGACGTTTGGTGCTGACATTGATCTAGGTACAGACTTTGATTTCGGTCACTCTAAGCAGGCTACCCCACAGCAACAGCAACCAGTTGCTGCTGCTCCTACAGCCATGCCACAGAGATCCTATGTGACTGCTGCTTCTAGTGGTTTGAACAAGCCTGGTCAAAATATGGATGCTTCCATGGATTTGAAACCAATGGAGTCATTATGGGGTAATGAATCCAAGCCTGAGGAGCACGTTATGTCCATGGAAGAGATTGAGAGACAACAGCGTCAAATGCAACAGGCTCCACAGCCTATGCCTATGATGCATCCTAACATGCCTCCACCCAACATGATGCCACCACCTCCAGGTTACCCAATGCCAGGTTACCAATACCCTGTCAACATGAACCCAATGTTCCCACCAAACATGGCCATGCCACCTATGCAACAGGGTCAACCACAACAACCAATGGGGATGCCTCCAATGCAACCTGGTCAGATGCAGCAACCACCTCAACAACCAACTCCTTCCAGCCAACCACAGGGTCAACCTCAACAAGGTCAGCAGCAACAAGGTCAACAGCAACAGCAACAACACTCTGGTATGTCTACTCCACAGCAATCTGGTGTTTCGAGCTCTGCATCTCCAGTGAAGTTGCATCAACAAATGAGCCAAGAACCTCAGCCTGTTCCTGGCCAGGTTGCTATGACACCACAGCAACAATTTGAAATGCAACAGCAGCAACAGCAACAACAGCAGCAGCAGTTCTACCAAAGAAACAGGTTTAATAATCAGAGAAACAATAACCAAAGAAGAGAGCCATTAACCCCTGAGGAGAAAATGAGATTGCAAATCCGTCACGCTAAGGTTGAGAAGATTTTGAAGCATGCTGGTTTGATGACACCAAGAGACAAGGATTTCATTACTCGTTACCAATTGTCTCAAATTGTCACTGAGGATCCATACAATGAAGACTTTTACTTCCAAGTTTACAAGATCATTCAACGTGGTGGTGTTGCTGGTGAAAGCAACAAGGGTTTGATTGCTAGAGCATATCTAGAACACTCTGGTCACAGACTTGGTGGCAGATACAAGCGTGCTGATATTGCCTTGCAAAGAATGCAAAGTCAAGTTGAAAAGGCTGTTACTGTAGCTAAGGAAAGGCCTCAAAAGAACAAAGAGCATGGTGATAGTGTTCGTGAGGGTGTATTAGGTAAAATATCCACTACCATGAACAGCAAGGCTCCAAGAAGACAATTGGCCATTCCATCTCATAGATCAAGTGAGGATGTTTCTGCAAGTGAAGATAGTAGACTATCTCGCGACACTACTCCTGCTTTGGAAGAAGTTACTAGAAACTTAGACAATGTCGAAATTGGAACTCAAGCTAGAGCAAGAAGAAGATCTTCCTACGCTTTCACTTCTGTCGATCACAACTCTGTCTTGAGCCGTTCTGGTGGTAGAAAGTTTGTTCTATCTTTGATTGAAACAGTTTATGAAGAAGTTTTGGACTTGGAAGCTAATCTAAGAAATGAGAAGGAAACAGATAGCTCTTCCCTTTGGGATGCTCTACATATTGATGATGAGGTTTACGAAGTTTGTCCTTTCATTTCCATGCTGTCTTTTGATAAGGGTGTTAAGATAATGCCTCGTATTTTCAACTTCTTGAGCAAGGAACAAAAGTTAAAGCTGCTACAAAAGTTCTTCAGTGAATTATCTCATTTGAACATTATCATTTTGAGTTCTTACAAGACCAATCCAGATCCAACTGAGTCTCAATTAAAGAAGATGGATTTATTCCAAACCGTGTTCTTGAAAATTATTGTTTCATTTTTGTCATCTAGCTCCAACTTCATTGAGATTATGGGTCTACTATTGTACTTGATCAAGAATAATAATGTCTCATTCATTTCCACATCAAAGATAGGTCTAAATTTAATTACTGTTTTGATTTCTAGAGCTGCTTTGATTAGACAGGATTCCAACAGAAGTAATGTACTATCTTCACCAGAAATTTCCACTTGGAATGAAATCTACGATAAATTATTCACTGCTCTAGAGAGTAAATTATCAGCTGTATTCCCTCCAAAGGATTATTGTGACAAGGTAATTGTAATTCAAACTAAATCTTCCAGTATATCTTTAGGTGCTAACCCAGCCGGTAACAAATTTTATGACCAAGCGTATATATGGCAGTTTTTGGCTTCTTTGGCCTTGAGTGGTAAGTTGAATCATCAACGTATCATCATTGATGAGGTTAGAGATGAAATTTTTGGCACAATAAGTACTGCTGAGCAACTAGGTAAACAAACTACAGAAGATCAAAGTGGTTCCATGTACAGGCGGGAGAAACTATACCAAGACTTGAACTTATTCTTAAATGTTATGGGATTGGTTTCTCGTGATGGTGAAATCATGGAGTTGAAGTGAAAAATCTTGTAACTATATCACGAACAATTAATACGCACAAAAAAAAAGACTAAAAACTAAAAAATTAAAAAAAATATAATCCTAATTATTATAAAAAAATTATAAAAAACCCTTTTAAAAAATATATTTCTTCGTTTTAATGACATTAAGTATTATTGTAAATTAAAGAAATTTGTCATATTGTTTTTGTTATTTTGATCTCGTTAAATAAAGTTTTTTTATCTGTTTTTACATATACAATATTAAAGAAAAAATTACCAAACGACATATAATAAAAGTGAGAACTACTGCATATGTTTATTAAAACGTAGAGTAGTTTATTCTGGTTTTTGTATTTTTTGGTAGTAGTTGCACTCATGGCAAAATCTATGCGAAGTCATAACAAGCATGACTTGCGTTCCTAATGATGACCTTTTATAAGAATAGAAAAATGTGCGATGCCCTTAAATTAAGATGATTAAGAATATTTGCCAATTGTTTCAATAAAGGTTAGAAGAGAACATAATATTACGATAAAACAATGGAAGTAAATTCACATTTGGAGCTAACTGTTAGACATGTGCTTGAATACCTGAACAAGGTGGTAAATTTAGATGTTGAAGTTGAAACTTGGACCAAGAATGAAGTTCAGAAGGTGAAGGTTAAATGTAAATCTCCCAATGCGAAATACAAAGACCTCACAATACTGGGTGTAGAAACGCTACCGAAACAACAATGTATGATTAGTTTTCTGACAGACGAAGAGAGTCTATCGCAGTTTTTATTGAATTATAAGGGCGATTTGCTAATTACAACTGAGTTAAAATATCCACTTGAATATGAGAAATATATCAATAACAATACAAGAACCATCAATGAAGTAATGGATAATATCTCTTCAAAGATAAATTCTAAAGAAATTGCCAAGGAATTCCGAAAGGAACTCAAGGAGAGCGCATCACAGCAAGATGAAAGAGGACATCCACAAATACCAATTAAAGACCCTTTAAAACTCCCTACTGGCACTGATAATAGAAGAACCCCTGATGATATGCCTAAATTTGAGGATGAATATGAAATCCAGAGGCAACAAGGTGAAGAGTTGAGATTACCTGGAAGAAGTGGCCTTGAAAACTACGGTGACAGGGATTTGTATCCTACAGGTAATAGATATCCAGACCTGAACAATCCAGGACAAATGCCAGGGCTACCTGACACATCAGGAGGTATGATATTTGATCCATTCAGTGGGAGAAACCAGCCTGGTAGAGGGGATCCAAGAATAAAACCTCCAGGATGGATGCCGGGGGCTAAATATGATGATCCTTATGGCAGACCACCTCCAGGATACCCAGGCGGGCCTGGTGGACCTGGTGGTAGCTTTGGACCTGGAGGATTCGGCTCGGGTGGTTTTGGCTCTGGCTCGGGAGGATTTGGGTCTGGTGGTTTCGGTTCAGGTGGTTTTGTTTAGTTATGAATAAATACATAATAGTGTTTGATAAATCGTTTTGAAAATAAAAAGTTCTGGTAACTAAATAGGTACTCGGGTTGAAATCATTAGTGTTTTTTTTGGAAATATATATATTTTGAGTAAATGTTTGTTATCTCATATAAATTAGATAATGAGTTATTTATTGGTATACACAACCAGCGTGTTCCCATCTTTCTTAAATAGGTGTACCAATAAAGATCCCTGCTCTAATACAGCCACTCCTTCGTCATTGACAGGAGTCTCTGCCAAAAATGGAATATCGGTGGTCTTATCCTTTGCAATACCCTTTGATATAATCAAGTTCTTTTGGTCATCAAATGTCATCAGCCCAACAGAACCCGGCAGGGTCTCAGACAAAGTCATGCTTAAAAGAAGATCAAATAGAAGATCAATATGACTTTATAAATGTCTGGATATCTGAACTCGGAGATCTACAAGAGATGCATTAGTTAGTATGTCTGCCCTTTTTTTTTTTGAAATATTTTTTTTTTTTTTGTAATTTTTTTTTTCCCCTTCAATAACAGCTTGAAAGGATAACATGTACCTTGTAACAATTTAAATATCTATAGAATACAGTTAATAAAAAGAATTGTATCATAGTATATTGAGAAACCCTGTATTACAAATAAGTATATCATCTCTTATATAAAACACACAACCAGTATATTCTTGAAGATGAATTGTTAGACAAAGGGAATATTATGTTTTGGAATGCCCCCCAACAAACTATCACCCACAGACATAAAAAAATCTTCACATAATCCTATATAATTTCTATATGCACAAATACAGAGTGTATATTATTTTAAAAGATTCTCTATTATTGAATATACGACAGACATATCTCTTGCCTTCAAGACTTGATATCACTCTCTATGTGTGTGTGAGTGTGAGTGTATGTGCTGTTGCAAATTGCATATTGACACATATACAAAGAGTAAGGTTCAAAAAAACCAACAACAAAAAACTCCGTGTGCGAGGTTTTCTAAGTGATTGAGGAAAACAAAGGCACAACTGAACTGTGGGAAAATGACGTATTGTTTTTTCTTTAATGAGAGGGATATCAAAAGTTTATTTCCAGGATATTGAAAGGTGATCTTTATTTAAAACCCATATATTATTTGGAACACTTGTTGCTGGTATTTGATCCTGTGTGATATTCCAATTTACCAAGTTATACAAGGTAAAAGAAAGAAAAAAGAAGGAATACAAGGGAAAAGAAAAGAAAAAAAAAATTATGGAAGTTGATAATATACTGGGTTTCATATACGTCTCAGCATGGTCTGTATCGATGTATTCTCCGCTCATAACAAATTGGAGACATAAGTCTGCCAGAGCAATCTCTGCAGACTTTGTACTGTTGAATCTTACAGGGTACTTCTACCTTGTTTGTTCGCTGACTATTCAATTTTATAGATGGCTACCTCAGGGTCTCGAAGAAACTGTTGAGAAACCTAAATTGAGTGGGTTTGATTATTGTTATTGTTTGCATGGATTTGTTCTTACAGCATTGATGTGCACTCAATTGTTTTATGGTAAGGAAATGTGGGGGTTTGCTGACGATTACCGTGGCAGGATGAAGATAATATACAAAAGAGTTTTGATGACATCAATATTCATATTCGGATGTTTAACACTACAGTTTGTTCATAGTAATCGTACTCTTGGTTGGGACAATGCTCGTACGCTGGCGTATTGTAACAGGCTTTTTCTCTTAAAGATCACAATGTCCTTAATTAAGTACATCCCTCAGGTGCTTCATAACTACGAAAGGAAATCGATGAAGGGGTTTGCAATCTCTGGTGTATTTTTAGATATCACTGGTGGTGTCGCTTCTATAATACAGTTGGTATTCCAGGTACTCAAGGACACAACTATCAATATAGACACAATCACGTCAAATTTTGGTAAAATCGGGTTAGCGCTAGTGACATTGATGTTTAACTTCATCTTCATTTCCCAATGGGTAGTATACGAAAAAACTGCTAATACAGTTGATAAGGCTACAATTCAGGCTGTATCAGATAAGGAGAAACAAGATATATAACTGAATTCACAGACATGTAAATAATAATAAATAAAAAAGAGTAAATTTCTCTGTCACAACCAAACAATATTAATAATAATAATAAAAAAAAAAGTATCTATAACATTTATTAAAAAAGAATATCTGATATCAAGCATGAATAAAAAACAAAACAAAAACGAAAGTCCCCATAATCTTAAATTAAAAAAACTCTACCAAGGCTATATTCCGATCAGTCCATGATTATTACGCCTTTCAAAGCATCTGTTTCCACAAACCAGGATACTCTACCAACTGCACTCTCACTTACAACCGTGCTAGGCAGGTTGCATGTTGGTGCTTCAACTATCTTCTTCATTATTGAGGCATTTTCCTTGCCAGTCACAGCAAATATTATACAGTCGGAGTTACGAATCACTGGTATGGTCATAGATATCCTATTGGCAGGCCCATGTGGTGCATTGGTAACAGGGATAACCCAGGCCATTTCCTCCCTTAAATGATCTTGGAATTGTGGAAATAAAGAAGCAATGTGTCCATCTGGTTCACACCCCAATACAATAATATCAAAGGTAGGTAACCGTACAGAGTCTCTAGATGCAAAATTCTGGATTAGCTTCTTCTCATAGTCATCAGCAGCTGCTTGTGGGTTACCAATGAGAGATTTATTTATGTGATATATTTGCGGTAACTGTGAACCCATTTCCATCAAAGGATCTAACAATTTCTGTTTAAGCCTTCCATAGTTACTATGAGATGAATCAAATGGGACTAAACACTCATCAACAAGAAATATATCCCAGTTGTCCCAAGTTATCTCATCGTTCTTGCTTAAAAGAGCCTCGGGTAGTGAATCGAGTAATTGTCCACCAGTGAAAGCAATTCTGAACTTTTTTATCCGATGTGTCCTCTTCTTCCTCCTGTTGTCAGTTTGAATCTTTGCATTCTGACTTTTAATTATTTCAAGTACAGTAGCAGCAGCCACATGATCACAGCTATCAAAAGTTATCAACTTTGGTGCAGTAGTCATTGTTTGTTGTTAACCGTTATTTATTTATTATGTGTTGTTGTTGTTTTGATTTACAGGATGTACAGACAAGAATCATGGATAGTGTTTACTATAAATCTCACATCTCAATACCCAATTATTTATATATATATTGAGAGTAATACAGGAGAAAGTGTGAAAGGGTGGGGAAAGTTAAAATACGGCGTTTAAGGACCGCTTTCGCAAATAATTATAGGAGACAATCAGCTAACAAAATCAAAGCAAACAAAGCCATAGTAATACAAAGCCCATCCAATTTTGGTTATGGAGAGGTGGACGGTAGATACACACGGTTGTACAGAGCGTTGAAGGGCCCAAAGACAATAATCTATCTCATCACATCCCCTTTCATCAATTTTCAAAGAGAAAGACCAAAAAAAAAAGAAAAAAGAAAAGATTATAGAGATTCTAGAAAGAAATCGCTACTCAATTCCCTAATCCCTTTTCTATATTATCTCTCATTGCACTGATTACCATATTGTCTTCCCTCCAAAAATAAAAAATAAAAAATTGGAGCTTACGTCATTTGAGAAAAAGATTGTAAAAACCTGAAGAAATCTCCGTACCCCCCCCCCCCCCCCCTCCATTGTTATATAACCCTATCGCCGTCAAACATTAATCTGAACTGAACTTAAACAAATCAAAATCAAGGAAGGGTTTGTAGAAAAAGATACGGCATGTAAAAACCAGTACGGGCTTTAACCAACACGCCAAAAAAACAACAACAACAACTACCGTTAAGACTTTGTTATGTCCTGATCTGATTGTGTCTTTATTCTATGGTGTTCTAGTGCTTTCCTCTTTCTTTTTTTTTTTCTTTGCCTTAAATTAAAAATGACGTATTATCTGTTTCTCAGTACTACATTGATTTAGATGTACAAGGGGGGGGGGGGGATGGAGGAAGAGATAGAGATAGAGACGATGTTATTGAACCTCGGTAACAAGAATCATAAGAGCAAATATGCTTACAATAGAATAATCTTGGCTTTTTTTTTCTAAATCAATAAACCAAAAAAAAATCGGTTTGAATAAAAAAAAATACCGTATTTTGTGTAAAAATTGTATTTGGATCCATACTATATCATGACAATTGAATATAGACGATATCTTCAAAAAACTTTTCCCCTCACACAGTAACTGCCGTACGAGCCGGCCACCGGAAGAAAAGTCTAGGAAAAACGTCTCTACTGCTTTAAAATTTTGAAAATTTCTGAAAATTTTTGAAAATAAAAAAAAAAAAAATATATATCGATGAGATGAGATGAGCTCAAGAAAACACATAAAAAAAATTAAACATTAGAATAACTAGTAGATAAAGGGGAGGATACGAAAAAAAACAAATACAAATACCGTTACTCCCATCTTGTAATGAATTTCTATAGAGATAGTACCTGGGTGTTAGAGTTTTTAGAGGCCGAGATTGAGAAGAAAGGAAGAATCTCTGGCTCTCTGCAGACTATTGTGTTGAGATGTTGTAAACAGTATAGAATACAGACCAATCCTAAACATATATACGCTATTGTGTCCTCATGTTGGAAATATAAGCCTTATTTGGAGAAGATCATGAAGAAATCGGGGATATTGCAGGGGATTCCGAAGAAGAAAGGTAAACCAGCCTATTCTAGGTTAACATTGATGCTACTGTGCCATGATTTACTTCTGTCGAAGAGTAAGAGGATACAGATGGGTAAACATCCAATTAAGGAATATGTGTTGAAGTATCGGACTACTTTGAAAGGTGAATTGGTGAAATTAAAGATTAAGATGAAAGTTACGGACCTTGCACAGCTTGTAGATAGTGCCGAGTCCGGAGACGATATTACACCAGTACGATGGATCAGGGTTAACCCATTGAGAATTCACAACAATGATACCACTATAGTCTTGAAAGAATTACTCAAGAAATTCCCTAACAAGGTTGACTCATGGAATGATATCGTTCCAGGATCGATTTACTTTGATCAATATATTCCAAACCTGTATGGTATCCATCCTAGCGATAAGATCACATCACATGAACTGTACAAACAGGGGAAAGTCATTATCCAGGATAGGGCTTCTTGTTTTCCTGCACATATCCTCAATCCAACTGAGGACGATGTTGTAATTGATGCTTGTTCTGCTCCAGGTAACAAAACATCTCATGTCGCTGCGCACATATATGGTGCCACACCAGACAGTAGGAGTGATAGTGTTCAAATTTATGCTTTTGAGAAGGATCCTGAGAGAGCTAAGATACTGCAGAAGATGATTAAGACGGCGGGATGCAGCCGCAACATTGAAGTGAATGTTGGTGATTTCACTCAGTTGGCTAAACCTGAAAAGTATGAGGATGTTACAGGATTCATTCTAGATCCAAGTTGTTCGGGTAGTGGTATATTTGGTAGAAAAACTATCGATGCATTAAACAACAATAAGGAGGAACTGAAAAACGAGGATGTCCCTGATGAGGATGATAATACAGATGATGTTAAGGATGAGCAATTGCAAGAAAGACTCAGCAAATTGGCCTCTTTTCAATTTCAAATAGTCAAACATGCTATGAGCTTCCCTAATGCCAAGAAAATTGTGTACAGTACTTGTTCCATTCACAGTGAAGAAAACGAAAAGGTTGTTATTGATCTACTACTGGATAAGAAAGTTAAAGAATGGGGATGGCGTGTTGCACCAAGGGCCACTGCAATTCCTACTTGGCCGAGAAGAGGTTTTAAAGATGAATTCAAACAAGTGTTCACGGATAAAACTGATGAAGAATGCCAAGAGTTAGCAAATGGTTGCATTAGAGCATTACCAAGAGAAGATGGTGGTATCGGTTTTTTTGCGGTCTGTTTCGAGCGCTAGCTTCTTTTCTTGATAAAAAGTCATCATATCACATATCTATAATTCTCTATTTAATAAATAATTTAACAAAAAACCTCTTATTGTGTTTCCATATCTTCAAATATTCACCTTTTACACTATTTTTTTTTTTTTTGTTTTTTTAAATTAATTTTTTTGTATGAAATTTTTTTTTTAAGCGATGAGCTCGATTTCCACTCGAAAGAATTTTATGACAAGTTATTTAACGTTTATAGCTTTCTTAATAATACCTTTTGTTCAACTCTTGGATACTACCAAAAGGACCAAAAATAATAGTCATTATCGACAGGTTTCCTAACCATAGGTAATCTTTTGCTTATTTTTAATACTATTTCTTTATATCTATTGCTAGATGGTGACTAGTCGAACCGACAGTGAAGGCTCCGAGTTTCGGCATTACGAAGACCATCCGGACAATAGTGCCCTTGTAATAGGTCTATCTGACGAGGAAGATTCAGAAGGTGCTGAGGAAGATGTGAATGATGACATTGATAATCCTGACTTAGATAACCCTGATATGGAAGATATGGCATATTATGAGAAAGCAATTCAAGAAATCGCAAAGGGTGATGCATATACTTGTTTGATTTGTACTGTTGAGATGGATTATACTTGTAAAATGTACGCATGTGAGAAGTGTTACAGAGTTTTTGACTATGATTGTATCAGAGAGTGGGCCGTGAAATCAACTTCTAAACGTGTTGATAGAATTTGGAAATGTCCAAATTGTTTTTACACAAAGAAACAGATCCCCAAAGCTAACCGTGCAACTTGCTGGTGTGGTAAAACCGTTAACCCAGAACCAAACGAACTTAACCCTAACTCCTGTGGTCAAACTTGTAATGCAAAAATATGTCCTCACGGTTGTTCCAAAATTTGCCATCTTGGTCCTCATCCAGACTGTACTAGAATGCTAACAGTTGATTGCCACTGTGGTAAGTCTCAGGAACTAATTACCTGCTTCCAAAGAAAAAAATTTAAGAAAGGTTACAGCTGCAAAACTGTATGTGATAAATTACTTCCCTGTGGAGTTCATAGATGCAGAAGAAAATGTCACTCAGGTTTCTGTGGGCGTTGTCCTGAGCTGATCAAGAGTGCTAACATAAAACAAAAGCTGGTTTGTTACTGTGGTGAGACAGAAAAAAGTGAAATGATATGCAAGGACTTAAAGTTCCCTAAATCGGGTGCATATTCTAGAGATACTCAAGGTAATAAATGGATTGGTTTGTTTTCCTGTGACAAAATTAGAACTGTTGCTTACAACTGTAACAAACATTCCTACTTTGAAAAGTGTATTGCTCCCCCATCTATACCTGGAAAACGTATTTGTGAATTTTCTCCGAAGGTATTAAAGACATGTCCTTGTGGAAAGTCTGATTTAGAGTTATTGTCTAAACCCAGAAAGAAATGTACCGACCCCATCCCAACATGTGGTCAAGTATGTGGTAAAATGTTAAAATGCGGGAAGCATAAATGTCCTTTTGAATGCCATACAGGTGACTGTATGGATCCTTGTACCATTATTGAAAAGGCAAAATGTGCATGTGAACAAAAAACTTTCTTGACACCGTGTGGTTTTAAAGATCATCCAAACTGTAACATTAAATGTGAATCCCTAATGTCATGCCGGAGACATCGTTGTGTAGAAAGATGTTGCCCAGGAAGGCCAAATGCTGAAAAAAGACGTAAAGGAACATCATTTGGATCAAGAGATTTGGCTGATGAATCATTAGTAGAAGCAGAGCATATATGTTTGAAAGAATGTAATTTAATGTTAGCGTGTGGTATTCATAAATGTAAAAGGAAGTGTCACCCCGGCAAGTGCCCACCGTGTATTGAAAGTGACTCAAATGATTTAGTTTGTCCTTGTGGCAAAACTGTAATTGAAGCGCCCGTTAGATGTGGTACAAAACTTCCACCGTGTCCACACCCGTGTATTAAAGTTGTTAGAGGTGAAACAGAATGTGGTCACAGACCTATGCCTCATGATTGTCATCCTCTAGATATACCGTGCCCAGATTGTACAGAAACCGTTTATAAATCTTGTAAATGTGGAAAGGAACAAAAAGTCAGAACGGTTTGCTTCATGAAAGATGTATCATGTGGAAAAATATGTGGCAAAGAATTATCAAAATGTCACCATAAATGTCAAAAGAAATGTCATGTTCCAGGAGAATGCCAGGCTACATGTAAACAGATTTGCAGAAGGCCTAGAAACTATTGCAATCATACTTGTCCAAAGCCATGTCATGGCTTCAGTGAATGCCCAGATTTACCTTGCAGTGCTCTAGTCAAGGTTGATTGTGCATGTGGACGTATTGAGAAAGAAATTGTCTGTGGCGCTAATTCTAAAACCACCAGTGCATCTGAAACTGTGAAGATTCCGTGTGACGAGGAATGTGCTGTTCTAAAGAGGACCATGCAATTGAAGGAAGCCTTTGGTATCATTGATAAGCATGTTAATTCTCACGATGAAGAAATTGATAGGTTAAGGGCTGTTATCAACACCGCAACCTCATTCACAGAATTAGAGCTACCATTTACCGAGCCTGTTATTACTACATATATGAGACATCAAACATGGTGTGGTGATATTGAAATTACCTTGAATAAGTTAATTGACGATGAAAATAGATCAAGTTTGCATTTTAAACCTATGAGACCCCCTCAAAGATATTTTATAAGGGAGTTAGCGAAAGCATATAACTTATACTCAGAATCACAGGACAGAGATCCTAACAGATCTGTATTTGTAAAGAAACAGTTGGACAACAGTAGTTCCAAACCACCAATCACAATTGAAGATGCTACTCCAATCTATGAATCTTTTAAACAGCTTCAAAAGGAAAAGAAGCAAGCTAGCTTTGAAGCTCATACTACTACTAAATTGATTAACATCACACCCGATTTAACACCTGAACCTATGTCATTAGCCAAACATAATGGATTCCTAATAAAAAATGTGTCCGACTTTACTACGGTAGAAGATTTACAGAATTTGTTTAATAACTACATGAAATCAACTCTGATAGCAAATCCTCAATATAAACTTGACAAAGAGAAGAAAGAGGCTATCATTTACCCAGAAAACTACCAGACCATTTCCGTCAATGTAGAACGGGATATGGAAACATTGGTAGGACACTTTGATGTCATCCTAAAGGAAAGTTTCCTGGCTGACGGTATTGAACTTTCTCGTATAGATGACCGCATTTCAGAATAGTCTCTTACTTTTAGTCCACCTTTGTTTTTAATTTTAAATATATCATGAGGCTATGGTAACAAATACCCGTTATTGTCTTCATTAATTATACCTTACGTTCCATTGTTTAATTGACTGTTCCGCAAACGGAAAGTGTAAATTGCTGAGTAATGCTCGTATCCTTCCACAGAAACTCACGCAGTAATTTGATACAGGAAAGACGGAGGAAAAAATCATAATGTGTGGGAAATCGATGCAAAATATGTGGGTTCCGCGAGGTTTTTATTGTAAACCCACAGAAAGAACAGCAGGGATGTTGATGAGATCTTGCCTTTTTTTCTGGCCTCGAGGAAAAATTTCACAGTGTGAAAAGCGTAAATCATTTTTATTATATAATGGAGGTGATGCTGGCCTTTTCTTTGCTACAATTCCTTCTCTTATGTTACGCCATTGTTTTATTATTTTTTTTTCTTCTTTTTGTTATGTTTATTATTAGTAGTAGTTGAGATTTTAATTCAGCAGGAGGAAGTTTAATTGCTTAATATGGACGATATATTTGGATTTGAAGGTTTGGTTGAAAGCAGACCTGTAGAGCATTTTGGTGAATCTGATTTGACTTTCAATGGTCTCTTGGTGCCAGGACTGAAAATACATGAAGATGGTGGAGAGACAGGATGTGGTGGTAAAGTTTGGGTTGCTGGTGAACTATTGTGTGAGTTTATACTGGAGATGTCTAGTAACAGTGGCTTATTGAGTAAATGGGCACCTGAAAAATCTCGGTTTTTGAATGTACTGGAATTGGGTAGTGGTACTGGGTTGGTTGGATTATGCGTTGGTTTGTTATCCAAGAATATGTTTGATCAGAATATTAAAACTTATATTACTGATATTGACCAGCTAATACCGTTGATGGAGAAAAATATTGACCTCAATATAGTCGGTACCAATGTTATTGCTAAGGAATTGTGGTGGGGTGAACCGTTACCAACTGAGTTTGAACCATCTCTAGATTTGCAATCAAGAACTGAAAATGTAGATTTAATATTGGCTGCAGACTGTGTCTATTTAGAGAAAACCTTTCCATTACTAGAGAAGACATTGATGGATTTGACTGAGGGCACCAACCCCCCTATGATTCTAATGAGTTACAAGAAAAGAAGAAAAGCTGACAAACATTTCTTTCAAAAAATTAAGAAGAATTTTGATGTTGTTTCAGTTCGTGATTTTGAAAAATACGATACGTATTTGAAGCAACGTACTCATCTATTCCAATTGGTACGCCATGTCAACAAAATTAACTAATTAATGTCAACTTCTAGGAATGATTTTAGGTAATCTAAAAAAAACGTCCTTCACTTATGATTAATTTGATGATCTTTTTCTCACCCTAATGAGGAGATATCTTTTTTGTTTTAATTAGACTTTTTTTTCCCGTTTACGAACTACAACTATTGTTTTCAAATCACATTGCGGTGATATTTTACGTATATATAAATTTTCTGCATTTGATCTTTTCAATTCAATTTAATTTCATAAAATATATCATAGAACTACATCCGATTATGTATCAACCGTTCTATTCTCGCATGCTGTCGTCACCCGCATATACTAACCTCGATTTGATCTCTTTTTGAGTCGGGTAAGGTTTTGCAAAAAAAAAAATTATAACACGATAAAAAAAAAACTGAAAATTCGGAATGAAAAGCAAGGGTTTTCGAACTTGTTGAATAAGTGATCAAGTATTCGCTCCCATAATCTGGAATTCATTTCAAACAAACCGGTTCATAACCATTTTACAGGTCATTCTGATTGTCTATACACGAAATTACAAATTTTGGACTCTCTTTGTTAAGTTATTAATAGAAGGAAAAACAAGAAATTCACCAATTAACATAATAGAATATTGAAAAAATGTCTGCCTTATTCAACTTTGCTTCTCTGTTACAAGTTCTATTGCTACTGATATGTTCATGTACATATATTCACACACAATGGCCATCTCTACTGGATAGATATAAGAGCCACGATATACTGGGTATGTTTTGGAAAATGGCGCGTATTGGCGAAAGGGCTAGTCCATATGTCAGCATCGCTTGTATCATGATGGCTATTAGCCAATTCAACAGTTAAGTACGGTATGTAACAATGTATATGAAAAAAAATATTATAACACAATTGTTCAAGATTAATAGTATTTTAAGTTGTTATTGTTTTTTTACAAGTTTTTTTTTTAATTTGATTGTATCAGTAAAATAATAAGCAAGTCTCTTCCATGCTATTCTATCTATTTTGTATAGCTCAGAGCTTGACTCTATGTTGCATTAGTGTTTCATCATTTTAAATCAAATTGAGATGTTTTTTTTTTAAGATAATTTATTTCCAACTTCTCATCTGAGAAAGAAACAAATAAATTTTAGTTCAAAGGAATGTGTGAAAGGTCAGTTTGGCATATTTGACTATGCAAAATTTACAGGTTTAAATAGTAAAAGAAAACCTTAAATTCAAACTGTTGGAGAAAAAATAAAAAATAAAAAAAATTGAATCCATTAGTCGAGAGAGTAAGCTCCATTGGGTTACGTTATCCAGAACAATGCTCTGTTACCGCAATCGTCATAACTATGGTTTGAAACCCATTGAGGGATCTCAGTACCGAAAAGATACAACCAGGAATTCCATTAAAAAAACTCCTGGGACTGTAGGAAAATAGTTTTTCCAATGAGTTGATTTAAACATTTTAAATAAATTTTTAAATCTCATTACGTTTTCCGCATACGACCAGGTGGGAGACTTTCGACCCGAAGCATTCTAAAAAGAAATTTTTATGAGAATAACAATCCTCCTTAATGCAAGCTTCGATGACAGACGATTCTTCGACCATGGATTGGGGAGAGTAAATAAGAATTACGAGTTAACAAAAAAAAATGTAACCGAAAAACAGAAATAAAACAAGTAAAAAAAGAAATTGGAATCTTGGTAAATTTATCTGGTTTATATAGCTCATCGCAAAAAAATAAAAAAATTTTTTTTTTTTTTTCATCCAACAAAAAGAGCCCTAGTCCGTGCGTCGTGACTATTAGGGTTTTTGTTTCGATTTTTGGGATTTTAGCCCTTTTTCTATATTTAAATATTTGATATTTGGTACATTCACTATCAATTCTTGACAGTGAATCAAGGCTGCAAATGGATATTATCCTGTAATAAAGAAATACTAGTTACCTTTTCTCTTTTTTTTTTGTGAAGAAAGATTCAACTTCTCAGTACCTCTGTTGAAAACCTTTTTTGCTAGAAAGCTATACACGTTTGGGAAAACTCTAGTCATGTCAGGCAGTTACTGGACTTCTATGCAGAGGCAGAAATGGCAACATACAAAAGCAAGTCTTGCACGAGATAGGCAGAAATTATGGGTGATGGAGTGCCAATTATTCCCACAAGGCCTAAATATTATTGTTGATTCAAAACCCAATTCATCTGATGGTAACAGTTCCAGCAATGGCAGCGGGAGCAGGTCTCTCGTTGCAACCACCAAAAATATACCGATTACACATAGGGATTTACATTATGATAAGGACTATAATTTACGGATATACAGTTATTTCCTGATCATGAAGCTTGGTAGGAGGCTCAACATCAGACAATATGCTCTTGCGACGGCTCATATATACCTATCGAGGTTTCTTCTGAAGGCCTCTGTTCGAGAAGTGAATCTCTATTTACTGGTTACAACATGTGTCTATTTGGCCTGTAAAGTAGAGGAATGTCCACAATACATTAGAACATTAGTGAGTGAGGCCAGATCGTTATGGCCCGAATTTATCCCACCTGATCCTACCAAAGTCACTGAATTTGAATTTTATTTGATAGAAGAGTTACAGAGTTATTTGATAGTACATCATCCTTATAAATCAATGGAGCAGATAGTGGAAGCGTTGAAGGATGCTCCTTATAAACTCAATTTAAATTCAGATGATCTACAAAACTGTTGGTCTTTGATTAATGATAGTTATATTAATGATGTTCATCTTACCTATGCACCACATATTGTTGCAATGGCATGTTTGTTCATAACGATTTCAATTCAAGGGACCAATACGAAAGACATTTCTATGACCTCGGCGGTATCTGAAGCACTGAAATCAGACTCTGCATTAACCCCACAGCAAGAAACTTTCTTTAGATTTTTGGCTGAATCACACATTGATCTTGAAGAGGTTATGGATACAATCCAACAGCAAATCATTCTGTATGATCACTGGGATCGTTATCATGAACCTTGGATAAAATATCTATTGCATACACTCTATTTACGTCCCGTATCTTCATAGCCGATCTATGCGCTATGGTTGGTTATATCATGTTGTGAGTCGTGCATTAATTTTATTTTTGATAGATATCACGAATCAGACAAATATATACTTGAAAGAATATTTACGTTTGTATTACATCTAGCATAGTAGATATATTCTCTCATAAGTAACGCGGAAAACTGTAATAATATTATCTAATGATTTTTGATAAAGAAATTTACATGAATAAAATATTTCATAGATAGTCTTGAATGTAATGTGGAGGTATCTTTTTTTAAAAAAAAAAATTAATGTTTCAACTCATAAAAATGACATTCCCAAACCAAATTGGAAGCCTTTTCTAAGGGAGTCATCAGTAGATGCCGTTATTGGCAAGGAGAAGTTTAATTCAAATCGAGCCACTGGGTGTCGTAGAACAATGCCCATACCCACAGAGGTAGAGTGGTCTTTACATAATGCGTTGAATGTATCCACAGCACCTTTGTTTTGATGGCTTATTAGCTTCCCGCCATTCAAGAACCAATGTAATCTGAAATGAGAGTCAGATATCTTTTTAAACGGTAGTCTAGAGAATAAACTGACACCATAGCTCAAAAATGTATCACCACCGATGGCATCACGTAAGTCTTTAGGACCTACACCAAAGCTTTGAAAGCTCCTAATGTCATTAGGACCACCGTTCATGAATCTATCGTTGATGTGTAAGTCCTTTTCTCCAGGATGGAAATTTCCAATATAGCCACCTTTGACTGTTGTTGAAAGAGTTAGGAAATCATTCTTTAACCAACTAGCAACATTATTAAACTCAAACTGACTCTTCCAGTACTTACCAAGGGCAACCTCATTGTTTAACTTCAACAGATTACCCTTATTAGGAGCCATGATATTGTCTCTATTATCAAGCACAAATGCATGACCAATCGAGCTTTTGAAATCAGTACCAGCCTGATATAAAAGAGTGTCTGAGGCGGTGTCTGAAGTGACTTTAGTTGTTCTGGTGACTGCTTCGTAAAACCATTCCTGATTAACTCTTTGTCTGTTAGTACCCAGGTCACTTTTGACACTCATCCTACCACCGTTAAAACTCAAGTCCAGAGGACATAAGTCCCCTAGGTTTCTAGAATTCTTGTAAATATTCATGTCAACTACATGGAATGGGTTAATTGGTTTAACAAAAGAAGCCAATAGAGATGAGTTCTTTGCAGTGCCTTTTAAAACATCCAGTTTTAAAGACTCACCATTTCCAAAGATATTTCTCAATTGAAACTCCAGGTAGCCCTCACCCTCATTATTACCGACATTAGTACCTGTCTTAGCAACCAATTTCTTAACTGGTAAAATATTCAACTGTGAAACCACATCAATGATAGGAATAGGATTTTCACTGCTAGGTGCTTCCAGTTGTGAATAAGTGCTGAAATTCTGGTAAACATCCTGAGCTAGACCATGTTGTACTAGCTTAGAGCTCAATAAGTCAGCATTTTTGACTAAATGCTTTAAAGTGGTCGATTGCAAAATAGTATCGTCCAAGTACCTCTGTAAAGTAGGACTCTTGATTGTTTCAGTACCATTAGTAACGACACCGACAACACTAATTGGTGTATCTAGATTCTTATTGAGCAATCCATTTTGAAAGTTTTGGAACTTCAGTAGTTCTGCTCGTAGCTCTTCCTCGGTGGTATCCATGTTAATAATGCCAGGATTCTGATTTATTTTCCTCCCCTAATTCACTATCTGTGAGTACTTTAAGAGAAACAGATGTGTTTAATCTGAAAGAATTGGAGAGCAAAATTTTTGAACAGTATTAAAGCACTTCGACTATCAAAATAAAGTGCTTAAATTCAAAGAATTGACAATAATGAGTTTCAATCCAATTCTCTGCAACTTAGGGATATATTCGACTTCGACTTCGATCCATGTATTTCTCAAAATTTTCGTAGTAATTATTTTTTTTTTCTGAGAGCGTTGGCAAGTATTACACTTTACGATTAGCCATATGTGAATGATAATTATGTATATTGATTAAGTTATGATAGTCATGGACATAATAATACATCTTTACATAGCTGTCTTGATTATAGAAGCGATAGTTTAAAATATAGGGGTTTTGAAGTGAAGGTGAAAGTACAACAAG
Organism: Nakaseomyces sp. UFMG-CM-Y6046; assembly: GCA_030571395.1. Taxonomy (NCBI): domain Eukaryota; kingdom Fungi; phylum Ascomycota; class Saccharomycetes; order Saccharomycetales; family Saccharomycetaceae; genus Nakaseomyces; species Nakaseomyces sp. UFMG-CM-Y6046. Next base: position 37,088 of record JAJLXT010000046.1, on the reverse strand, counting down.
TGTATAAAAAATAAAAAAAAAGAAGTAAATTAATTGAAGAGTTAAAGTGTCAATAATTTCATTAAAGGAGTTTCGTACTTGTAGAAAAAAAAAGGCTCGAGATAAAAGATAATAATATAACCTCGTATTTATTTCTGAATTTCTGTTCTCTTGATTTCAGAAATAAATACATAATTGAATTGAAAGAATTTAAAAAAAAAAAAAAAATAGAATAAACATAATTTTTTGAAACCTGGTAAATGCAATTGGATAAAAACATTTAGATTATTATTGGAAGGAAATACCCTTTTCAGTTATACCAACGATGTTAGATTCATCTATATGTGGTAAGTTGCGTTCCCTGGCTGTTTCTTCATATAACGGTGTGATACATTTTCGACCATTACCCGTTTTGAAATGACGACCCAGAGCATCGCTTCTTGCAAATTTCTTACCACATCCCCAAGCAGTACCGTCCTTCAGTTTCCCTCCGCATACGTAACGCTTCTTACCTGTATGCAAGTCTTCATGTCTTTTTTTATCATGTTGTCTAGCAAAGGCCTTGCCACACACTGTACATTGGTAGGGTTTCTCATTTGTGTGAGTTCTTAAATGTGACTTCAAATTATATGGTCTGGAAAATGCCTTTCCACAGACTTCACAGATATAATCACCTCTATCTTTGCTTCCGGTGTCTGAAACGTTATCATCCACTACCAGTTCTTCATCACCTAAAAATGAAGATCTTCTAGAGTTATTATTTGATCCATTATTAGAAGATGGGGATTTGGGAAGTAAGTCAGCCATTTCTAAAAGTTTGTCTCTATTTGAACTCAACGAGCGAGCCTTCTCTTCTGGGGTCAAACTTCTCATACTTGACCTTGAGGACCGTCGAGACCCTGTTTGAGATGTTCTTCTTTGTTTCATTTTCAGTTTTCTTCCAAGAAGCATCTCCTCATGAGTTAATTCTGCATCATCTGATGGATGTAGAAGTGAAATTCCCAAAGAGTTCTTCAAATCAGTTCCAGCAAAGTCTGGTCTATGCCCAAAAGAAATTGGTTTTTCATCAGTAGAGTTTCCGTTATAATCAATGTCAATTGCATAGTCTTCATCATTATCATTGTCTTTACATTCCTCGATGGATATTATTGGTGTTGTTGGTAATTGGTTTGAGGTGGAAGGAGACGGTACAGCAATATTATCAACATTGTGGGTCTGTAAATGAGAGTTGTTTATATTGTCATTGTCATTTAAGTTTAGTTTAAATTCTTCTGGTGTGTCTGTTTTTGTGAAATCAAAACCAAGTTCGAATGGATTACTGCCTATCAGTTGACCAATTTGATCAAATTCTGTGACGTGTTTGTAGCCATTTGAATCCGTCGGTAGTAAAATATTGGAACTGTTAGAAAAAATACTAGCAACATCATCATTATCATCGGTTTGGGATGGATCTCCAAGGTACATAACAGGCGGTGTCAATCCTGGAGACACAGCTAGATCTTGTGGGTGCATAAATGGTGTATTCAAGGTGGATGAATTCACAGAGGTGTTCCCATCTGAAGACGCATTACCCATGCTTAAATTTCTGGTTGGTGCTAATCTTTCTGTGCTAGCATTTCTTAAGTCGTTATCAAATGTATCAAGATAGTCGTCATTAACAGCGTTCGCCGTAGAGTTTATATTCTGTAAATTTGTGTAACTTCCTGTGATATCCTGGTCTAACATATTTGGTGTATCTCCTTGACGGATATAACCACCATCCTCATCAAAACATTCTATTTTCAAAGTTGGGGTACTCATTAAATTACTATCTCTTCCTCTCGTATTAGTTTCACTATTATTGTTGTGGCTGTGGTCGTTGGTGTCATTTATATTATCCTCCTCTTCTTCATGCGGTACACCCATATTCAGCATTTGTGATCCATCAAAGGAATCAGTATTTACTGTGTTTGAACTGAACAAGTTCCCAGTCCCTGCTTTGCTGGATAAGTCACTCGAAGGAGAAAAAGGAGAGTCGGAGTTTCCAAACATCGTTTGTACCATATTTGCATCAGGAAGCCCTTCAAACGTTGGCATTACCATCTCTTCATTTGGATCCTCGTAATTACTATTGATGTTGCCTGTGTTACCGTTACCGTTAATGTTACCGTTATTATTGTTATTCTGCAGATGCTTCTGCAAGTTAGCAGCTTGGTCCAAGTATTGGTCCAAAAACATACTATCCAAATCCGGTTTCAGTTGCAACCCAAGCTTCTGTTGCTTATCCTGATTATTCCTATCCATCTTTCCTTAAAAAAGAAAAAAAAAAGGAAATGAAATTAAAAGATATTAGAAAACCCAAAAACTTTCTTTTTTTTTTCTTTCTTTCTTTATAATAAAAGGAAATGCAAGATGGGGGAGTTGCTTTCAATTTTATTTATACAGTTTTGAAAATATCTTTGTCTTCTCTTGAATTATAATATCTCGTCGTCAAAATTCAATACTAGTAGCATTAACTTCAGCACCTCTGCTTTCTCTCTCTCTCTCTCTCACACACACACACTTTAAATTTTATGTGTGTGTTTTAATTTTTTTTTTTTTTTAATTTTATTTTTTTCCTACTGACAGAGAATTTCCCTAAAGAAATAAAGAGAGAGTGTGTGTGTGTGTGTGTGTGTGAACTCCTTTGACGAAATTTTCTTGCTTTCTATCTCTCTCTTTCTTGCTCTTCCTTCTTTTCTTTCTTTTTTTTTTTATTGCTTTTAACGTTGTTGCTTTATTCCTAATTTGGTATTTGCAAAGAAACCCTGAGTTTCAATATATCGGCGCAGTTCCCCTCTCTCTTTTCCCTATGTACTATTAGTAGAAAAGTAGAAGAAGAGAGCGCTTATATTAAATAAGCCCACATATTCCTCATATTCCGAAATACAATTCCCCCACCTCACTTTCTTAATACCCCCCTTTGTCTCTGTCTTGCAAATCAGCCTACTTTTTCGTCTGTTTTTGTTTTGTTTTTCTGTCGTCCTGCTAAAATTTTGTTTATTTTGGCAGAGAGATGAGCATTGCGTGTGCAGTTGCTACGGTGGTTTCTGTGTATTTCCTAAGCCCATTTTTTTTTTTATTTTTTGTTCTTGCCTGTAGTGTGTGTGTGAATGGGAAATAATATTTTATTTCGGTACTATCTTAGAGCTGGTACAACACGTCGATATCTAGGCATATGTGCCAGATATCTGGTGCAAATGTCTTTATTCTTTCAAGGTGGGTTGGTGAGTAGAGGAAACTGGGGTCGATATTTGTCAGGGTCTGTACGGTCTCCTGCGTGAACTCAGCGTCCAGTTTGTCGATGTGTACGTTCTCGTGTATATGTAATGTTGTCTTTTCCCAATTAGGAATCAAGGACCTTTGCAGTGCACAACACTGTAATGCCAGAGGCCAGCTTGGTGTGCTTGTCGGTAATAGGCCCAAGTTGATATGCCGGATTTGCAGTGCGGGTGGTGTTACTTTCCGTATGTGTTCTTGCAACCTTGCCAAGCAGCTCTCATTGCTCTCGTTGTAGATATGGCATCTATTTTTAGCAACTTTATTCGCCTCGATACCTCGACGCAGTCCCTCTGTGCTCCATGGGTTCAATTCGAATGCGAAGACCTGGCGGGCACCTCTTTTTAAGTAGCTTAGTGTAAAATAACCGATACCACAGTACATGTCCACAACATCATTGTTCTCAATGTCGGCATAGGTATCCAGAATCCTCTTCTTCTCTTTGATATTACCTCTACTGAACATGGTGAACATGGGAGCCCAGAATTGTTCAATACCATTTTGAGTCACGTGACACCACAATGCATCATGAAAGTCTGCCAGGGTTGGTGAGTCCCAGATCTGGTCGTTATCAGGGTCGGGCATATCCTTAAACTTCGCTCCATATAACGGTACCAAGTTGAACGGCCTTCTCATTATATCTGATTCTATAATTGGCATATTTGCTGCCACATGTGTAATTTTGTTCTGTTGAGATCTGAACAATGTGGTAATCATCTCCTCGAAATATTGATTTTTGATACTCTGAGAGAAAAAAGTGCTCCAGGGTTCATGCAAGTAAGATTTCTCCTTCGAATAATTAAACAATAACAGCGGTGGGAATACAGTATACTTCTGCGGTAAGTGTTGTATCAGATCCGCCATCACCTTGTCACTGACCCCATGCCTTTTCAAGAAACCAACAGTGAACCCTATAATTGTGTTTCTGTCTTCAACGTCATTGACCTTCTCGTTGTTTCTCAACTTATATTCAGAAAACTTAGCTAACCTGCAGTCATTTATATCCTGTATGTTGGTGCGGATCACTTTATACTGCTCTTCATTATAAATGGGTTTAACAAATAGCGCTTGCTTTTCCAATTCAGTTTTCACTGCTTTAACCTTGCGGGTATCATCAATTAGTATTTCAACAACCATTTATTATGCTTAGCCCGTGCTTTTAGAATCTAAATGAATGCCCTCCATCAATTTTACACTACTTTTTTTTTTTCCAAATTCATTTCTGGGCCAGGTTTTAACTTTAATTTTTTATGAGGGCCCTTTAAAGGTGAAAAAAATTGAAAAAAAAAAAATTTGGAAAAGAAAGAAAAACGCGATGAGCTTGCCAGATAAAAAAAAATTGGTTGAAAAAATAAGAATTTTTGGTAATAATCGTATTTACAACAAAGCCAAACAGTACTGTGTTCTGATATATTGATCCTTGATTTGTTGCTATCTGGTTATCAGTTATTTCGTTAGTAATTTACTATTGGTATTGTAAGTTGGTTTCAAAAAAATAAAAGATTTTAATCGACAGGAACCTATTCAAAAAAAAAACCTTTATCAGGTTGTTTTAACTTATATTATTTCATGGTTAAAGAAATATATTGAACAATACTTTTTTTTTTGGTTAAAGTATATATATATTAGTACAATAATGAGGATAAGGATCAAAAGAAAAGTGGTTGATGCGTTTGAAAATTTGTTGGATGTACTGCTCTCTACTTTCAGTATATACCTGTATGTGACATTTATAATAGGTGGTACATTTATCTATTTGACTCTACCGGGACCTAGCGATGTGAAGTACTACTCACAACAGGATTTGGGAACTGATAGAGACGCCCCTTTTTTCTATGGTTGTGTCAACACTCAAAATTACTTGAGTCATCCAGATTACCAGAAGATGAACGCGGCTTTTGTAATGCTAACGCGTAATGAGGAACTTAAAGACGTGGTGGCGTCTCTCAAGAGTATTGAAGAACATTTTAACCAGTGGTTTAATTATCCATACGTATTTTTGAATGATAAACCGTTCACAGAGGAATTTAAGACCGTAGTTTCGAAGCTTACCAATGCAAATGTGGAGTTTGGTACTCTAGATGAAGCCCTGTGGGAGTTCCCGGAATCAGTACGAAATACCTCAATGTTTAAAGACGCTATCGAGGACCAAGGTGATAGAGGTATCTTGTATGGTAACATGGAGTCCTACCACAAAATGTGTAGGTTCTATTCCGGTCTGTTTTACAAGCATCCATTAATGCAGAAATATGAATGGTACTGGAGATTGGAACCAGATGTTCAATTCTTTTGCGATTTAACATATGACCCATTCCTAGAAATGCACAGAAATAATAAGAAATATGCCTTCACAATGGTCATTCCAGAGATTTATTGGACAGTTCCAAATTTGTTCAGGTATACCAAAGCTTTCATCAGAAAATATAACGTAAAGGTTGGATCTCTGTGGAAATTATTTGCTACAAATTACGACATTTTAAAGACTGACGAGGATAGAAGTAAGTTCTCAAAGTATGAGAATATGGTGAGAGACGATTTACACCAATGGGTTAAATTTGAAGATGACGTTGATCCCAAACTATCAGAGAAAGTAACAATTGACCACTTGCTTGAATCAAAGAATGAGGACGATGCATTAGGCTTAATGTTTTTGGTGAATAGGGCAAAGGCTAAACCTCCGGTTATAGAAGACGAGTTCGAAGGAGAAGAATATAACCTTTGTCATTTTTGGTCCAATTTTGAAATTGCTAGACTGGACGTATTTGATAACGAAATTTACAATAATTATTTCGAGTTTCTGGAAGGCACTGGTGGTTTTTGGAAGGAAAGATGGGGTGACGCACCGGTGCACACAATTGGTCTCGGCCTGACGTTAGATATTGATGATGTTCATTATTTCAGAGATATAGGTTACATGCACTCCATCTTAAGACACTGTCCTAAAAATGCACCGGATATGGATGATTTTCCTTACCAGGAAGCTGATCCAAGACATAAGAGACATTTCTGGACCAAATACGATAAACCAATAGACACTGGGTCTGGTTGTAGGTGTAAATGTCCTAGTAAAAATGTCGAAGTTGAAGATACGATTACATTTTGCTTTGAGAAATGGATGGACTTGACACATGCTGAGAAGGGACAAGAACAATTACAAAAGCTTTTCAATATCGAGGAACAGGAGTCCCAAGTGAAAAAGGACTTTTTAGGGCATCTGAACTCATGAAAATTTTCAGTTTGTCTGCCATTGCATTAATTTTAACGACTTTTATTTTTTTATCCTTGGGAATCAATGATTGCATTTTCAAATAAACTTTACAATTAGTATGTATTTTAAACTTTGCATTATAGAAAAAAATAAATAAAAGATATAATATAGCCTCTATTAAACACCTCATTATTTGTACTATAATATAAATAAGAAAAGAGAGGTTTATAATTGCACCTTTAATTCTTTTAAAATATTTATCGAAACTACTTTAACCGGCATAAAGTATGTGTGTGTGTGTGTATGTGTATGTGTGAAACCTTACTGACGTGCAAAATGTAAAGTGATGCATTTACCTATTTTGATGTCACCAACAAGGTAACCAATTGTTCTCAGTCGCAAGCTGTTTAATCTTCTCATCGTCATACATCTCAATAAACTGTTGATCCAGTGCTCTAGCTTTTGGAAACGCAAACCTTCTGTATTCGTCAAAAATCATAGTCAGCGACCAACTTTGCAATTTTCTTATACACCCAACAAGACAGCCTGTTCTGTGTTTACCACGGTTACAGTGTATCAAAATTGGTTGGTTCTCGGGGTTCAACACGACCTCGAGAGCCTTTGTGAGTAGATCTGAGGGTATATTCACGAAGGGCTCCTTGTTGCCACTCATACCGACTTGAAACAGCTTGATATCCGCGGTGTCAAAGAAATCCAGGTTCTCCTGCGGGTACTCCTCCGGTATCAGCACGAGCACGGACTTCAGCTTCAGTCTCCTTTGCAAGAACACAAAGTTCTCAGGTCTAGGGAAACTACTCCTGTATATCTGCCCTACAACATGACTAAAGTTCTCAGGCGGCGTCACCTCGGTAGCCACACTGGCAGACAACACAACACTGCTCTTTTGTTTATGCTCCTCTATATCAAAGTTATCATCTTTATCTTCTTCCTGTTCTGGCTCTTGCTCTGCCTCTGGCTCCGGCTCTAACTCTTGTCCTAGTTCGTTGCCCTCCCCGTGCAAATGAGCATCCTCGACAGCAACCTGCCCATGAAACTGCTTCAAGACTCTCTCAAACTCATACCTTAAAAACGAGTCCTCATCCACAAACGTCCTAACACTCCTTACTTTGCCTTTATCAGTCAACAGATCCTCCTGTTGATTAAGAATCCGTATAATCTCAGACTCATTCTTGATAAGGTCATCGATCTTCAAATTACTGGACGTACTACTCTCCCTGACGGGACTCTCCCTCACGGGACTAGCCTCCCTACTCCCAGACATAGCTTTTTTTTATCCTCTTGTTAATAAGTTTATCTCCAGTTCATTGTTAGATATATATATTGAAGAATCCATTTCAAGTCCTCAATCACCCTCCCCTCCTCCCTTCCGCTCCATATATAAGTATAGGCCCAGCATAATTTTTTTTTTTTTTCCATGAATTTTTTTTTTTTTGCTTCATCTTCCACAAAATATCTTTCTCCCTTATGTCCCCCGACATCTGTTCAAACACAACAGATACAATATGGTCTCTTGGCCCAGTTGGTTAAGGCACCGTGCTAATAACGCGGGGATCAGCGGTTCGATCCCGCTAGAGACCAGTTCTATATTTTTTAATTAAATTTTTGATTGTTTCTCATCTGTTTGTGCGTCTGTGTCTGTGTGTCTGTGTGTCTGTGTGTCTGTGTAGCTTGGTGGTGCGGGTGTTATTGTTCTTCCAGCTTTTTTTTTTCATTTCGCTGTCTCTCGCATTGTTCTCTGTGTGTATGTTACTGTCTCTGTGTGTGTGTGTGTCTGGTCGTTTCGGTCGTTCGGAGGTTTCTCTGTGGACAAACGAGTGATGACCTTCTGTGTATGTGTGCTCTCTTCGATGTTAATGGATATACCGTTTATTATATATATATATAAGGGTATATTAAGATGTATTGTATTTGTTGTTTGTTTGTTGTTGGTGTTTGATATTGTATTGTATATAATACAAATACAAATATATTATCACTCTTATTTTAATAATGGTTCCCCCGGTTTATAGTAATGGGAGACCTCCCATTCATACCTCGATTACAGAGATATCGCATGCCATCGATCGTAGTATCAGTGAGAACGTGTTTCCTGTGGCACAGACCTCAGAGGAGGCCAAGTTCTTCCGCAACAACCCTAGACCAGCTTACATGGATGAGCTGGTGAAGGATACCCAGGAGTTCATAGAATACCAACGGGCTCACTCGAGAGACAGGATAGTGTTGGTTACCTCGGGTGGTACCACGGTTCCCTTGGAGAACAACACGGTGAGGTTTATTGATAACTTCTCTGCGGGAACGCGTGGTGCTGCGAGTGCCGAGCAGTTCTTGAAGCAAGGTTACAGTGTCATCTTCTTGCACAGAGAGTTCTCACTGACTCCTTACAACAGGAAGTTTACGCATAACATGAAGAACTCGTTTCTGGATTTCCTGGACCAGGACGGCAGTGTGAAGCCCGAGTTCAAGGAGAGTATCCTGGAGAACAAGCGGCTGTACGACAAGTACGTGGTCGACGAGAAGAAGCTGTTGCTGTTGCCCTTCACCACGGTGAACCAGTACCTGTGGTCTTTGAAGAGCATCGCTACGCAACTGGACTCCAAGGGTAGTCTGTTCTACCTGGCGGCAGCAGTGAGTGACTTCTTCGTGCCTTACTCCAGACTGCCTCAACACAAGATCCAATCCAGAGACTACAAGCTAGAGAACGGGAAATCGTCTGCGTCGTCTGAAAGTGAGGCAGAGAATGAAACCACTACAACAACGACAGACGGGAAACTGATAGTCAACCTGGACCCCGTGCCCAAGTTTCTCAGAAGACTGGTGGAGTCCTGGGCGTCTCAGGCCATGATCGTGTCCTTCAAGCTGGAAACAGATGAGTCCATATTGATTCAGAAGGCCGTGACCGCTTTGGACAGGTATAACCACCAACTGGTCATCGGTAACCTACTACAAACAAGAAACAAAGAAGTGGTATTCGTATCACCTCAGAACAAAAGCGGTGACTGGGTAAGACTGGACAATAAAACACAGGCAATTGAAGAGCTCATCGTCCCAGAGGTTATAAAACGTCACAACAGCTGGATTGAAACCCAGAAATAAATAAATAAAAAATAAGTCATTCCTTTTTTTACTCACACTTCTTTTTTTCATCTTAATTATTTATTTATAAATAGCATTATCTGTAACATTTGATTTAGTTTCCCATCTTCAAATAGCAACAACAAATATTGTTGTGTTTTATTTCTGTTGCATGCAATTTCATATTGTAGCAATATATATTATTCAACACATTTGTGATATCTTTGTTTTTTTTTTTGCACTCTTTCTGTGCACAGTAAACAGCAAAAAAAAAAAATAAAAATAAAAAAAAAAGTAAAAAAGTAAAAAATAAAAAAAAATTACCAAAAGACAGAAAATCCTTTTTTTTAATTCAAGGAGACACTTCTTTCAATATTACTTTATTCGTTATCATATTGCATGATATTATATTGTCAGACATAGTGGTTCCCCTAAATACACAAAGGAAAAACAAGGAAATAATTTTTATTTGAACCAATGGATGAAGTTGAATCAGTGCGAGTGCCTGCTAAGGATATACCCAGGAAGGACAAACGTCGACTGAACCTGGAGAATAAGGTGAGCAAGATTCACCATGGGTTTGTTGTGGAGAGGGATTCGTATTACCGTGACAGACTGACGTCGTTGCAGACTGATTTGACGTCGTTGCACCAGGGCAACAACGAGATGTTTCTCAGGAAGCTGAGGGACTTGGAGGAGATGCGGGACCTGGAGCTTGTGAGGCTGCGGTTGTATGAGGAGTACAGGGTGTATAGGTCTGGGATTGAGTTCCAGGAGGAGATTGAGAAGACTAAGGAAGACCACGAGAGGCTGGTCAAAATCTGCAAGGAGAGGCTGTACCAGAATATTGAAGTCAAGATCAAGAGGCTTCAGGAAGAGAGGTTACTGATGGATGTTGCCAATATACACACGTATTCTATGGACTACGACAGACCGCATTACCAGAAGAATACGAGAAGTCACACCGCTAGTGGATGGGAGTCGTCCTCCAATGACTTCGGTAAGGACACAGCTAATGAGAGTGCCACAGATACTGGTTTGTCTGGGTTCGGTAACGAGAGGCGATCGTTGAGAAGGAGGGTTGTCCTTGGCAGAGAGGGATCGGGAGCTATCGATGGTATGAATGGCGGCAATGCGACTAGCGGGTATACTAGTGGCGGCCTGAATGGTGATGGCTATAATTACGGGAAGAGCTATAACACAGAGGACTCGGACGGTGGTAGGTATAATAATAACGGGTATGCTTCAACCTCTGGAAGAGGTGGAAAGAGTACTCAAAATAATGGATATAAGACCGATTTGAACTCGGATTCCGAGTTTCTCCAGAGTATAGGTGATGGCGCCGAACTTTATAATCTGTTATTTGGGGAGAAAAATGGAGGGAAGAAAGACGGGAAGGATGGTAAATCAGAGAAGAAGAAACCAAGGGGTGCTCAACGTTATAGTGTGAAGACTGCACCTCCACTACAAGCATTGAAAACTGAAGAAGTTACAGAAGATATAGCTCTGATTAGGGAGTTAACAGGGCAACCTCCAGCACCATTTAGAGTGGATAAATGAAGTTGTCTATTGTTGGGGTGTTTTTTTGAAAAAATTCTTCTGATGATATATCTAAAAATATATATTTAATAATAACCAGGATTATTCTCGAACACTATTCCTTTTTCATGGTGAAATCTATCAAGTATGATACCTTTTTTTGTAATACTACTACTAGTTAGACGAAAATTTTTTAATATTGAAAACCTAATATTTATTTTAGTTTTTATTATTTTATTATTTTTTTTTTTCATTAAATTATTAAATGTTGAATCTATTTAAATAATTATCCTAGGTACAAGAATAAAAAAAGGATGGAATAGAAGAGTGAAATGGGGGGTAAATGAGATGTGTATGTAAATTTACAACTTCTTGACCTTCTCTTAATAATATAATAGTTGTATTTTTGTTTGTATTTTCACAATGTTTAACCACCGAAACCGTACAAAGTTCTACCTTGTCTCTTCAAAGCGTAAACAACATCCAAAGAGGTAACAGTCTTTCTCTTAGCGTGTTCAGTGTAAGTAACAGCGTCTCTGATAACAGATTCCAAGAAGGACTTTAGGACAGCTCTGACTTCTTCGTAGATCAAACCGGAAATACGCTTAACACCACCTCTTCTGGCTAGTCTTCTAATAGCTGGCTTTGTTATACCTTGGATGTTGTCTCTAAGAATCTTTCTGTGACGCTTAGCACCACCTTTACCCAAACCTTTACCACCTTTACCTCTACCAGACATGTCGATATTATTATTATGTGTTTTGTTAGTTCTATATCAGAAAAAGTTTAACAAATATATTATACCAAAGAAAATTGATACAAGTAAATGTAGATTAATACCCTTTATATATATACTACTTTTTTTTCTGTTGTTATTTGTTGTTGTTGGTTTGTTATTTCGTTATTTCGTTATGTTAGTTGGATGAAACGCGAAATACCTATGACCCTATTAGGGGTGAACAGGAAAATATCTAAGGTTTTTATATACGCTGTACGAGGTTTTCTCTGTGCAGTTGGTACATCAGACGCGAAATGAAAAACAAAAAAAAATTCAGGAAACTCCTCCAGTAGTGAAAAAATTCAACGGACGCTTACGATAGCATGAATAACACGGTTGACACAATACTGTTAGCATGTAAGAAGATACACTAATATACTGAAAACACGGAATGATATATGTTCAGAATACTGGAATGGAACACGACCCAAAAGATTTAGGCGTCGCGTTTTGATTTTTTATTACTGTTATTTATTTCATCCTGATGTTAATATTCTGAGTATATATAAATAAAGGGTTATAGTTTATTGTATATTTTAAACTTTGAATTTAGTTTCTTTTATATTCGGTTTTGAAATATACTTTCTTAGAGAAGAAATCAAGATAGCAACTATATAATTCATAATGGCTAGAACTAAGCAAACAGCTAGAAAGTCTACTGGTGGTAAGGCCCCAAGAAAGCAATTGGCTTCCAAGGCTGCCAGAAAGTCCGCTCCATCTACCGGTGGTGTCAAGAAGCCTCACAGATATAAGCCAGGTACCGTTGCTCTAAGAGAAATCAGAAGATTCCAAAAGTCCACTGAACTTTTGATCAGAAAGTTGCCTTTCCAAAGATTGGTCAGAGAAATTGCCCAGGATTTCAAGACTGACTTGAGATTCCAATCCTCTGCCATTGGTGCTTTGCAAGAATCCGTTGAAGCTTACTTGGTCTCCTTGTTTGAAGACACTAACTTGGCTGCCATTCACGCCAAGCGTGTTACCATCCAAAAGAAGGATATCAAGTTGGCTAGAAGATTGAGAGGTGAAAGATCCTAATTTTTGATCGTTTCATAATCAAAACAAAAAATATATATATAAATTCTTGGACAAAAACAAATAAATAATTAAACTCACAAGAGTGTAACAATAATGTATATTAAATATTAACGATTTAATTGATACTCCATATTTGAAAAAAAAAAAGGATATGATAACAAAAGAAATATAAGTAAAACTTATATATACATATCCGTATAAGAATAAATATGCAACTACTGCATATTCGAGAAGCATTCTCCAGTTGCCTGTAGCAACCATCGGACCAAAAAAAAAATTTAGGGGATGCATCTTATGCATGAATCCGGGTAACACCATTGCAAATATTTTCATTTTAATTATTATATAAATTAATTAAATACTTTCTTCATAATTTTTTTTTGTATTATATTTCAGTTTTGTTATATGAACTGATTTGGTGACACTTGCCTTTGGAAAACAGTATTGATTTCTTGTATACGCAACTGCTAACTCGACTGCATTTACAAAAAAAAAAAAAAAAAAAAAAAAAAAAAACC